>SKCR01024894.1:0-253902 GCA_019454045.1 Zanthoxylum bungeanum | reverse complement strand
GTCAACTTATTAAATCATTGATATTGGTTTTCATCATAATCCTAAACAATGTATTTAGTTACAACACATACCTAGGACTACTAAAGACATAAATAAATAAAACTTTATAAAATAAATTTGAAAACTAAAAAGGTAAAATTACAACAATGAAATAAAATGTTGGGGTTTTGGGATCCACTTTATTATTATAAATATAGAAATCTCTCTTATTATAAAAGATAAATTTGTATTATTTTACCAACCGACCATATAAATGGTATCATAGTTAAGTCATATTTTTAATTAATTCCAACCGACCAATAAGGCGGTATCCAATTAAGTCAGGTTAAAATTAATTTAATTAAATCCAACCGACCAATAAGACGGTATCCAATTAACTCAGGTTTTAAAATAATTTATATATTATAACTAAGGGAGATTAATCTAAATTATTAAAATAAAAGTTTCACCTTACCCCAGCAGAAAGAAGTTACCTACTCATACTTTTAAGTAAAACAAGAAAGATTTATTACTTAAAATAAAAATTAAATACAAGAAAACTGAAATTAAACAAACAAGATACTCTCTTCTTAGTATTTTAAGGAAATTCCCCAGAAGAAAGTATGAATAATTCCTTTGATTTCAGCCTCTATTATAGGGTTCAAAATCGGCCCTCATTACGACGCGTGAAGGCTTGGCATCGTGACATGCGCCACAGTAGATGACGGCTGTCAGCAAACTCAATTATTGGCTCGGCGTCGCGACGCGTGAAGGCTTGGCATCGCGACGTTGACGTTATGATGACGCAATGGATTATGCGTGTCGGCGAGCTGAATTATTATGCTGACGTCATGATGATGCGATAATGACGAACGTGATGATGTGGCGATGATGCGTGTCGGCAGCTGAATAATTGAGGCGCGTCGCGAAGCATGAATAATGAACTTCATAATTTGCCATTTTTCATCTGTTTTCACCGTTTTGGCCCTGATTTGATTCCATTGAGTCATGTAATCTTGTTTATCTACAAAAAAAATACAAAACACATCAAAATATTCACAAAACTTGAGAAACTATACAAAATATTAAGTAAAATGGGCGGTAAATATTGATATATTTTCCGCTCATCATACCCCCAAACCTAACATTTTGCTAGTCCTCGAGCAAAACAACAAAATAAAATGCAATAAACAAATTTAAAATAAAATTAAACTAAGCCACTTTTGTAGGGATCACAGTTGCATTTAGCGTATGCAACAAGCCTTTAAGCCCTTAGGTGTCCCTAGTGGATGAGTTGTAGTCTCGCGAGGGCTTACATCGACGATACCCACAAACGTCAACCAAATGTACAATCAAACACACAAAACAAGTTAGTGACTAAACATGTGAAATTCTTATCCAAGTTAATAATTGTTTTCTTTCTTTCTAAATTACCAAATAAAATAAATTCTCCAATTATTTTTACCATTCTCCATATATACAACCAACAATGTATTAATTAAATCATTGTGCCCATAATATTCATGAGTGTAGTTTAAAAGAGAGTAATATTTTTATCCTAAAGTTATATCAGAATTCACACATTTTTGGCAATGGAACTTTTTTCTGATTTTTTTTCTATATAACATCTTCAATCCTTGTAGCGAGCTTTGGGCCAGTGACTCCAAAACCAGTTGGCTTTAGGGCACTAGGTGTTAAGACACCCCTGCAGACTTAATTACTTGGATCTCAGATGTTAAAATTTCTACCATTTGACGCGAACAATCACTGCTTACTGAGGCAAGACGTCCGGTTACTAAGTAGAAACTTTATTATTATTAACTCAGGCTTTACTGTTTGACGCGAACAATCACTGCTTACTGAAGCAAGACGCCCAGTTACTATGTAAAAGCATGATTATTTATTTATATACATAGATTTTTTTTATTCCATCGCTTTCATATGCTTCTTCCAATAAACTAGAGCACTGGATATTACAAACTTTTCACTTATGACCCATGTCCGTATGTTACCATGCATGTTGATAATACCTGTCAAATGAGCATATGAAGTTTAAATTTGAGTCAATATTATGGAGAATTCATGAATTTAAATAATTCAAAATGAAATAAACAAAAATTAACTTATTACGAAATAGGTTGAGATACGTCTCAGGAGTGGAAATTCCTTACACAGCTATTTCAAACACAATTCCACTTGGTTAGTCAAGTTAAAAAACATAAAATAAATTTTTTTATCTATCTTTTTTAAATTTTGTTTTGACTAAAAATCAAGCAAAAACAGCACAACGAAAAATAAAAACAAGATACTAGTCAACTATTCTCCGCCCCCAAACCTAATTGAGACATTATCCCCAATGTCTAAAAATAAAAAGGAAAGTTTACAAGACAATACCTGGTTAGCGTGGAATTGTACATTTAAAAAGAAAATTAAAGGTTAAGATCCAGATTTATCCGACGTTTTTTACCACAATCATTATCAGACCAGTTTATCTTGGAAATGATAGGGTCAATTTGTGGTTCAAAGGATAAGAGTTGGTCAATTAAATCATTGGCTGATCTGGCAGTGAAAAGGGTATTTTTTACAGGTTTTGAAAGGAACCCATTTCTCCTGGCATCTTCAAAAAACACCAAAAGAAAGTCAAAAAATCCATCAACATTAAACTGTCCAATTGGTTTCTGGTGTATGTTCAAGTTTGCCCAAGATAGCACTGTAAAAATTTCCTCTATCATGCCCAAGCCACCTAGCAAAGCACTAAAAGCATCATCACATTTAATCATTTCAACAAGTCGTTCAGACATACCTGGCATGATGTATTCCTCTTCGTTTGATTGTCCGATAAGGTTCGCCTCTGCCAAAGGTTTTAGGATGATTCCCAAAACTTGACTACCTCCTTCCTGTACAGTCCTTGAAACTTACCCCATTAGTCCAAGATTTCCCTTGCCATATACTAAGTGCATATTTCTCTCAGCCATGACTCTACTGTGGGAACACAGAAAATCTGGGGCGACGCATGCTGTTCCTAGGCTCGCGGCCTAGTTGGGAGTACGGAGTAGCCACGGGGGACTAAACCGGAGAGTAATGGAGTCGCCACCCGGTGTGAACCGGGACAAAGATTTAAGGCCGCACTCACCCCTCGCAAGGGAAGACCTCAAACCGTTGGGTTCGGAATGGTCCCTTACTTATGCCATTTGTAATGAAAGGATTTGCATAATAATTTAATCAGGCTTAAGTAACACGTATTCCTAAGAATATCATGCTTCTATATTCATGGGTACAAAATAACACTCATACATACATTTCGCATATATCTCATATCTAATAACACATGTCTAACAAAATACCTCGAAGTAACAATGAACATACAACTTCATTCAGCATATCATATTCATGAAAACACAAGCATACATAATATCCGCACAAGCATACATGTGAGCACTCTTCCCAAGTGATACGTGGAATTGTATCCCAAGTACAGACCGCATTACCGTCCATTCGGAATCGGCTACGGAATTTATGTCTGGGTTTTCATCCGATATATCACAAGAAATAATACTCCAAAGTCATCATGGCATAGGCATATGAATCGTAATGCGTTAAATCAAGACCAAGGCAAACGACGCAACCAATGGAATAAACATGCTTTTCATTATTATGTGCACAAAGATAAGAATGACTATGTGTGGTTCCATAAAAAATCACCTAAGAAACAATTATACATGGCATGTGATGAAGATATCTCAGTTCAGTGTGTTCACGTTCGTGTAGCGTTCGTAAATGCGTTCGAACGGAAATGAAACAGAATGCTCACGTTCGAGTAGCGTTCGTAGACGCGTTCGAATGGAAATGAAACAGAAAGTTGTTCGCGTTCGTATGGCGTTTGATAACGCGTTCGAACGGAAATGAAACAGAATGCTCACGTTCGTATGGCGTTCGTGAACGCGTTCGAACGGAAATGAGACCTGATGCATGATAAGGCAAAAATGCTTGCGCGTTCGAGTTGCGTTCGTAAACGCGTTCGAACGGGAACAGACCTGATGCATGAAATGGGACATAATACATAAACACAAAATAAAGGGGCGCGGCGAAGTACTGCCGTAAAGGTGGCCTTTTGGGGCTCTTGATCTCTCAAAGAGAGGACCTTTAGACCAACATACTAAGCCCATGCGCGTCACATCACATCATGCATACAAACATAAAGACAATCATATTATTCTAAGTATGTCCGATTGAACGTGTCTTGCATCCAATCGAACACACATCAACCGCGCGACAAAGCATCGTGGTAAAGGGCCTTAACCCCTCCCCATAGGGGATCTTTCATTCCACTTACTAAGCCCATGCGCTCGATTGAGTCATGCATAAATAAGCAACATGCAAAATTTAAGTGACGAAAAATAAATAAACCAAAACAACACAACACAAGAGAAGGTGCCGTTTACTCAAGTGGTACGTGGAGTTGTGTCCCATGTACAGACCGCACTACCGTCCATTCGGATTCGGCTACGGAATTTACGTCTGGGTTTCATCCTATATACCACAAGAGACAACACTCTTCCATTCATCCAATGCCCACAACACACATCATACACACAACAAATGCCGCAAGTACTGAAAATATAATCAAAGTAAATGGCTAGAAATTAAATAAGAAGAAGTGTGAAAGATACCCTCAGGTATAACCTTTTAAGCTGTCTCTCGGACTCGCGTTTCACGAAAATCGGAAGGGGGTAAATCTCCGTAACTTTTCTGGTTCACTGGTTTGCCTCTTCCTTCGCTGTTCGGGCCGCTCAAGCTACTGTTCCGACTCCGTTTTCTGCTGTTTCCTTGTGGTTTTGCTGCCGTTTCCTCTGTGTCCTCTGCTTACTGTTTCAGGTCTCGTTTGTTCACTGTTTTTAAGGGATTTTTTGATGTTTTTTAAGGCTTTAAGTGTGGATTTTTCTTTGTGTTTTTTAAAGTTAAATGTGCAGTTTTTTATTCACTGGTTTGGGGTATTTTAGGGACTGTTTTGGGAGTGATTTAGGCTGCTGTGTTTGTGTGTTTTTCGGTGAATGTATGGAGGTTTAGAGGGGCTGATTTTCGGTGGTGATTTGGGGTTGTTTTGGTGCTTGTAGTTTCGGTGATGTGATTTGGGGTTGTTACTTGTGGTGGGTTCGGCTATGGAGGAGATGGTTGGGGCTCTTTTATTCTTTTTTTTTTTGTATATATGTCAAGTGTTTTTTCTTGTCTTAGGTGTGCATTAGAGAGTCTAGAGAAAAAGTGGCTAGGTTAGTGCATGTTTTATATAGAAGAGAGCTAGGGGTTGCCCTTGTCTCACAAGGAAAGGATTTTGGTATTCAATTAGGATTTCCAAGAAAGGCATACACAAGATTGAGGGGGGACAAAATATTTTAAATTAGGAAGTTGTAATATTTTAATTTGTGTTGGTTTAGGAATACAAATATTTTAGATTGGTAATTATCTTATTAGATTAGGAAGTCAAATATATGATTGGCTTTAATTGGTTAGGATTGATTTTAATTAGGTATATCTTATTTTAATTTTAGTATATGATATATTCAATTTATTTATATTAGGTATGATTTTAGTTTAAGTTAGGTAAATATTTTATTTAATTGGTAAATGGTTTAAATATTTTATTTAATGTTTAATGTTTAAATTAATATTTATTTATTTAATTTGGGATGTGTTTTATGGGCTTTGGGGAGCTAAATGGGCTGGGTGTGAGGCTAGCAGCAAAACCAGAATTACCGACACCGTTCGAACGCTTCCTCGAACGCGACACGAACACCCGCAATCTGTTTGCCGTTCGAACGAAGTAACGAACGCAGCACTAACGAAGACAGTGAGCTTGTTTATTCTGAATTTCCCCTTCCGATATCTGTTTCCCGCGGCTTTCGTGACTCAAAAGGTAGTGCCTCCAAATGAGACTCATCATCGGGTTTCACATGCGAAAATACAATGCCTACAGTCGCCCCCACTTTGATGGGACTTGTGTAATGTGCAACAGTGACAATCCTATCAAAGTTATGCAATGCATTTTCACTTACCTGGCTCGCCAGCTGCCACTTGACTTACCCTGTGTTGAGTTGAGTTGATTTGGATGGTGAGGTGCTGTGACCCCTGGTTCATTCCCGAACCGTGCTTCCATTCTTGGAGTGCCATTCTCGCCTGTTCCTTCCTGAACTGTATTGAGATGAGGCTTTATTCCTCCCGAGCTTTATTCCCGAACTGTTGCGATGAGGCTTTATTCCTCCGAGCTTTATTCCCGAACTGCTGACTGTGTAGAGATAGGGCTTTATTCCATGATTGTTTGGACTATGGTCTTTATTCCCGAACTGCATTGAGATGAGGCTTTATTCCTCCCGACTTTATTCCCGAACTGTTGAGATGATGCTTTATTCCTCCCGAGCTTTATTCCCGAACTGTTGACTGTGTAGAGATAGGGCTTTATTCCCGGACTGTTGAGATGAGGCTTTATTCCTCCCGAGCTTTATTCTCAAACTATACTGACATGAGGCTTTCTTCCCCTTGAGCTTTGTTCTCAAACTATACTGATATGAGGCTTTTTTTTCCCTTGAGCTTTGTTCTCAAACTATACTGATATGAGGCTTTTCTTCCCCTTGAGCTTTGTTCTCAACAAACTATACTGGCATGAGGCTTTATTCCTCCCGAGCTTTATTCCCGAACTATACTGACATGAGGCTTTGTTCCTGGATTGTACCGAATGTAGGCTTTATTCCCGAGCTGAACTAAATATAGGCTTTCTTCCTGAACTGATATGGGCCTCGCCCTCGATCTGATACTGATATGGGCCTCGCCTCCAAACTGATATGGGCTCCGGCCCTAGGATAACTACCCGAATCTGTTTCTGTGCTTTAGCTGTTTCTGATTGGCTTGTCTTTGCCGCTTTCTCTCTTTCTGCTTCAAAACCTGTGAATACAAAGCAAAACAAACACAAAAGAATGCAAAGTATGTTACGTGTATGCATGCATGCATGAATGAGTTCCCCCATCCCGTTGGGTTAGGTCTTCCGTCAATTCCATTGATGACCATTCTTCTCTTAGGGAAAATACCATTTCCACCTGTCTATACTGATTTATCCCAAGAACCTGTTTCTTTCCAAGTCTAACAGTCTCACTGTCTCCATTTCCCATTTCCTGAATGGCTAACTTATCTTTTCTGCTTGCTTCTTTTGAGGATTCCCTACGTTCTGAGCATCACATTACCAAGATTGAACACACTCATGTTGCAAGTTTGAAAGTAATAGTCTTAGGCAGATAAATGAAATGATCGCCTTATTATTGTTGAGGAAACGTTCGAACAGGTAAACAAATCAATGTCTTTATTAAAAGTGCAGGATCAAATAAACTAGGAGGAATAACTTCATCATTTGCCAGCATTGCCTTCTTCATTGGCCTATTGTTTTTCCACCGTTGTCATCCCTTATTCCTATGAAGCTGAGTGGTTGAGAGTTTGGAGGACAAGGGTTTCGGGTAGGCCAGAGTTGATCATGTAGTTGGGTAGGGGATTTCTGTGTGCGTTGGGTGTTCTTTCTCTGGGTCGGGTATTGTATGGGCATCGATGAGGTTTTGGATTTCATGTCTGAGGCGGGCGCAGTTGTCGGTGTCATGGCCTTTTTCTTGGTGGAAGTGACAGTGTAAGTTTAAGTTCATGTGAGGGGCACAGGATTTGGAATGGGCCTAGGTTCCAAAGGTTTTAAGAGTCCTTGCGCCTTCAGCTTTTCGAATACCTTTGAAAGAGGCTTACCAAGGTTAGAAAATCGTCTGTTCTTAATGGCAGTGACCTCAACAGTAGAAGGCATAGTCCCTGAATGTCCCCCAATATTCCTTCTGTTCTGTCCATAAAACTTTCTGTTCTCGGCTTCTCCTCCTCAATATCCATAACTGTCTCCCTCAGCTGTCGAAAATCAGTAATCATCGAAGTCATTCTCCTCAGTTTGCCATAAATAGAGGGCTTGGTGCCCTTGATGATCATTTTGATCTGGTCCTTTTCTGAGGGCCGGTCTGCATCTTCAGAAGCTGGCTTCTCCAGCGGTCTACATACTCCTTGAAACTTTCTTCCGGCTTCTGCTTAGTGTTCTCCAAATCACGGAGTGACAAGTCAATTTCTAAGTCTGTAACATACTACTTTAAGAAAGCATCAGCTAGCTCCCTCCAATCTTCCTTAACCTGCTTGTCCAGGTTATGGTACCATACTACGGGTGCCCCCTCGAGTGACATCCCGAACATCTTTTGTACTTGGCGCTGAGACAGCCCAACTGAACTCATAACAGACACATACTGACGGAGATGCACCATCGGATCTCAGTTCCCATTGAACTTAGCCAAATCCGGCATCTTAAACTGCGCCGAAACTGCTCCTCAAACGTCATTGTCTCATAATCTAGCAAATCTTCATTCTTACCCTCATCTTGCGGGTAACAGATTCAACCTGATCCCTGAGTTTCTGTATCTCGGCCTGAGACCCAATCACTCTGTCTGTTGCATACTCTGCCATATCATCATCAAAAGCGGGGATATCATCCCCCAACCCATTCGGAGTCTCCTCACGTCTTACATTCTCAGAGTTTCCCCAGCACGGGGCACAGCCATATTTGCCATAGCAGTAGTCAAAGCCTGCAACTGTTCAGTGATCTTGGCGAGACCATTCTAACTGATCCTACGGGACACCTCATTATCGGATTCACTCATACTTGTTCTTTTAGTGAGCCTTTCCCTTCTCTAACCAAAACGGTATCTATGTTGTCTTTTTGAGACATAACGGTGTTAACATGATATATGTATGCATGAGGTGCATGAGATGCATGTAACATATAACATACTAAATTAAATAAATTCTCAAACAAATCGGCCTATTATCATTTTAGAAGCTTTTGGGACAACTGTCATAAGTGAACCCGTCCCAGTTTAAATGGCCCAACGAGTTCATGTCTTATGGCAGAGAGCCCAACTAAATCCAAATGATAATATTCCGAAACAAGCACAAGGTGGCCCACCAACACTTAGACGCATTTGGCCCAATAGTCATGGAATACATCTTTCCCCCAGTTTAAATGCCCAACAAGCCCATATCCCATGACCATGGTCCAAATGGATCCAACGATGATGTTCCCAAACAAAGCGTAGAAGGGAGATAATGCAAACATAACATAATAATTTTACATAATGGCCCATCACATTTCAAAGCCTTGGGCCTAATAGTCATACAGTACGAACTTGCCCCAGTTTAAATGGCCCAGCAAGCCCGCATTTCTGACAATAGTCCAACTGCATCCAAATGAGGATGATCCATAAGCACATTCTCAAGGGAATAATTGTTACTTTAACCATACAACCAGTCTATGGGTGGATTTGCAAAGTATGGACAAAGGCTCTCACTGGCGAAGGATAGCCCACAACTAGGTCTCCCCACTCAAGGGTTCAAGCGACCAAGTGAGCGTATCCCTTTTTATACACTAAGTACGTGCCAATGAGCTATGGTGTGTGACGGACTGTCAAATGGATTTCCCGTTGTAGATTCCCCAGAGGGAAGGTGGAGCGAGGCTCACTTAAATACCCAAAGCCTCTTAGGCTCTTATCGCTTGGTGTCAGGAATAAACAACGAGTCCTCCAAATTAGTCCCATCAAAAGGCTACGAGTAGATGGCCATATAGGTGTCCTCACAGCTTTTCCTTCTAGAAAGGTAGTGAGTGAATGAAGAACACCAAACCATTACCTAGCCTCAAAGTGCCCTTGATTAAACCCCCACTTTATCCACTATAGACATGGTCAATTAAAACATAAATCCAAACATTACAAGAAATATTTCGGGGCCAACTTTCTATCCCCAGTGGAGTCGCCAGACTGTGGGAACACAGAAAACTGGGGCGACGCATGCTGTTCCTAGGCTCGCGGCCTAGTTGGGAGTACGGAGTAGCCACGGGGACTAAACCGGAGAGTAATGGAGTCGCCACCCGGTGTGAACCGGGACAAAGATTTAAGGCCGCACTCACCCCTCGCAAGGGAAGACCTCAAACCCGTTGGGTTCAGAATGGTCCCTTACTTATGCCATTTGTAATGAATGATTTGCAATAATAATTAATCAGCTTAAGTAACACTTATTCCTAAGAATATCATGCTTCTATATTCATGGGTACAAAATAACACTCAACATACATTTCGCATATATCTCATATCTAATAACACATGTCTAACAAATACCTCGAAGTAACAATGAACATACAACTTCATTCAGCATATCATATCATGAAAACACAGCATACATAATATCCGCACAAGCATACATGTGAGCACTCTTCCAAGTGATACGTGGAATTGTATCCCAAGTACAGACCGCATTACCGTCTATTCGGAATCGGCTACGGAATTTATGTCTGGGTTTCCATCCAATATATCACAAGAAATAATACTCCAAAGTCATCATGGCATAGGCATATGAATCGTAATGCCTTAAATCAAGACCAATGCAAACGACGCAACCAATGGAATAAACATGCTTTTCATTATTATGTGCACAAAGATAAGAATGACTATGTGTGGTTCCATAAAAAATCACCTTAGAAACAATTATACATGGCATGTGATGAAGATATCTCAGTTCAGTGTGTTCACATTCGTGTAGCGTTCGTAAACGCGTTCGAACGAAATGAAACAGAATGCTCACGTTCGAGTAGCGTTCGTAGACGCGTTCGAACGGAAATGAAACAGAATGGTCGCATTCGTATGGCGTTTGATAACGCGTTCGAACAGAAATGAAACAGAATGCTCACGTTCGTATGGCGTTCGTGAACGCGTTCGAACGGAAATGAGACCTGATGCATGATAAGGCAAAAATGCTTGCGCGTTCGAGTTGCGTTCGTAAACGCGTTCGAACGGGAACAGACCTGATGCATGAAATGGGACATAATACATAAACAACAAAATAAAGGGGCGCGTCGACGAAGTACTGCCGTAAAGGTGGCCTTTTGGGGCTCTTGATCTCTCAAAGAGAGGACCTTTAGACCAACATACTAAGCCCATGCGCGTCACATCACATCATGCATACAAACATAAAGACAATCATATTATTCTAAGTATGTCCGATTGAACGTTTTGCATCCAACCGAACACACAAAACCGGCGCGGCAAAGCATCGTGGTAAGGGCCTTAACCCCTCCCCATAGGGGATCTTTCATTCCACTTACTAAGCCCATGCGCTCGATTGAGTCATGCATAATAAGCAACATGCAGAATTTAAGTGACGAAAAATAAATAAACCAAGCAACACAACACAAGAGAAGGAGAAGGTTGTGTTAATCAAGTGGTACGTGGAGTTGTATCCCATGTACAGACCGCACTACCGTCCATTCATATTCGGCTACGGAATTTACGTCTGGGTTTCCATCCTATATACCACAAGAGACAACACTCTTCCATTCATCCAATGCCCACAACACACATCATACACAAACAAATGCCGCAAGTACTGAAAATATAATCAAAGTAGTAATGGCCAGAAATTAAATAAGAAGAAGTGTGAAGATACCCTCAGGTATAACCTTTAAGCTGTCTCTCGGACTCGCGTTTCACGAAAATCGGAAGGGGGTGTGTAAAGCTCCGCAACTTTTCTGGTTCACTGGTTTGCCTCGTCCTTCGCTGGTTCGGCCGCTCAAGCTACTGTTCCGACTCCGTTTTGCTGCTGTTTCCTTGTGGTTTTGCTGCCGTTCCTCTGTGTCCTCTGCTTACTGTTTCAGGTCTCGTTGTTCACTGTTTTAAGGGATTTTTTGATGTTTTTAAGGCTTTAAGTGTGGATTTTTCTTTGTGTTTTTTAAGAGTTAAATGTGCAGTTTTTTTATTCACTGGTTTGGGGTATTTTAGGGACTGTTTTGGGAGTGATTTAGGCTGCTGTGTTTGTGTGATTTTCGTGTGAATGTATGGAGGTTTAGAGGGGCTGATTTTTGGTGGTGATTTGGGGTTGTTTTGGTGCTTGTAGTTTCGGTGATGTGATTGGGGGTTGTTACGGTGGTGGGTTCGGCTATGGAGGAGATGGTTGGGGCTCTTTTATTTTTTTTTTTTTGTATATATGTCAAGTGTTTTTATTTGTCTTAGGTGTGCATTAGAGAGTCTAGAGAAAAAGTGGCTAGGTTAGTGCATGTTTATATAGAAGAGAGCTAGGGGTTGCCCTTGTCTCACAAGGAAAGGATTTTGGTATTCAATTAGGATTCCAAGAAAGGCATACACAAGATTGAGGGGGGACAAAATATTTTAAATTAGGAAGTTGTAATATTTAATTTGTGTTGGTTTAGGAATACAAATATTTTAGATTGGTAATTATCTTATTAGATTAGGAAGTCAAATATATGATGGCTTTAATTGGTTAGGATTGATTTTAATTAGGTATATCTTATTTTAATTTTAGTATATGATATATTCAATTTATTTATATTAGGTATGATTTTAGTTTAAGTTAGGTAAATATTTTATTTAATTGGTAAATGGTTAATATTTTTATTTAATGTTTAATGTTTAAATTAATATTTATTTATTTAATTTGGGATGTGTTTTATGGGCTTTGGGGAGCTAAATGGGCTGGGTGTGAGGCTAGCAGCAAAACCAGAATTACCGACACCGTTCGAACGCTTCCTCGAACGCGACACGAACACCCGCAATCTGTTTGCCGTTCGAACGATAAGTAACGAACGCAACACTAACGAAGACAGTGAGCTTGTTTATTCTGAATTTCCCCTTCCGATATCCGTTTCCCGCGGCTGTCATGACTCAAAAGGTAGTGCCTCCAAATGAGACTCATCATCGGGTTTCACATGCGAAAATGCAATGCCTACATCTACCCAATTCGTTTGCTGCATCAGCGAATTCTGGTCTAGAACCAGAACTAGTACTATAAAATACACAGATGTTAACCACTCGTCTTCTTGATGTTGTTTCTAATTTTTTCTTAAAATATTTCTTTCTCAAATCTTGATGTGTTGAAGAGAGCAATGACGAGTTGAATTTATAGATCCTGAAAAAGGGTGAGTAATTATAGCACTAATACCTTCCAAATGACAATATTAGCGAAACAGTAAAATAAATTGTGAAAGTCAAAAAGTCTGGATCTTGTCGGTGAAAATAAAAGAAAATAACAAAAAAAAATCACCAATTATTAGTTAAAGACAAATAAATAAAAATATGTACATGTAGTAACAACTTGAATGACATCTATGTGTCAGTGACAAGTTTCCCATCCATTTCTTATAAATTGGCAAACAATGTCTTTTAAAGTCAGATTCCCGAGACTTAATTGTTTTCTTTCTCTTCGAAACTGTGTATGTAAAGTGCGATTTTTGTGATACACATATCCACTGGGATGCGTCTCAAGAGTCAATGATATGTCATCTAAAGATCTTCTTACTCATGTCATCCCTAATGAATTTTATTTTATCTTCGCGGTTATCAGACACCATTCCTAAAGAATGACAACGAGTATTACATGTACAGCGTGCACATTTATAACAAACACTAATTGTTTAGCTATTCTTTTCTTAGCAAATGTGCTTTTTCCTAAACCGGGCAGAAATGAAATAAAAAAGTCAGATGACTCACCTGCTAATCGAACTCGTGCTTCAATTATCAAACGAATGTCACTAGGAATACCTTTGATCATCAGAAGTCTCATCATTTCAATGCGTGCTTTGTAGACTTTCATCAGAGAATTTTGAGGAAGAGAAGGAAAATGCTTGTGAAGTTTTACGAGAACTTCTTCCATCATTTTGTGAATTTTCCTACAAAAATTAAACACACAAAAATAAAACACACCAAATCTCAATATATACACAAAATTTCATGGGTTGCCTCCCTGCTAGCGCTAAGTTTAACGTCGTCAGCTAGACATGACTGCCTGAATGTTAGGCTGGATCTGCTAGTGTGAGACTCTCTTTTTGTCGCTCAAATTATTCTCCCCAATAGTGCTTGACCACATGGCTATTGACCTTGAATGTGTTGTTGGAGTGGGGTTATATATCTCAACTACTCCGTAGGGTAACACCTGGGTAATCACAAATGGACTTGACCACCTTGATTTTAGTTTTCCAGGGAAACGTTTTAACCTTGAGTTGTATAACAACACCCGCTGCCCTAGTTCCAGTTGTCTGCACACTATTTTTCTGATCATGCCACTTCTTGGTCTTTTCTTTGTACAGTTTGGCATTCTCATAAACATGAAGGCGGAATTCCTCCAATTCGTTCAGTTGGTGGAGACGATTCTCTCATGCTGCTTGCAGATCAAAATTTAGCTTCTTCAGTGCCCTGTACGATTTATGTTCGAGCTCCACAGGCAGATCGCATGCTTTCCCAAAAACCATTCGGCATAGGGACATTCCAATGGGTGTCTTGTAAGCTGTCCGATAGGCCCATAATACGTCATCTAATTTTGTAGACCAGTCCCTCCTTGTTGATCCAATGGTTTTTTCCAGGATTCTTTTGATTTCTCTATTTGAAACTTCAACCTGACCACCTGACTGCGGATGGTAAGCAATGGCAACTTTATGAGTAACTCCGTATTTTATTAGGAGTGCATCAAAGTATCTATTACAGAAGTGTGTGCCTCCATCACTGATGATTGCTCGAGGTGTTCCGAAGCGAGTGAAAATATTCTCCAAATGGGTTGAACCAACAGCACTGCCATAGATACTTTCGAGAATGCTTTGAAGAGGTCATTCATTTCTCCTCGAAATATTTCTCGTTCTCTGACACTTTTCATATTGAAGAATGAATAAGTGATCATCATTAAACAAAGTAGGCCAGAAAAAATCTGATTGTAGGACTTTGGCTGCAGTTTTATCTTCGCTGAAGTGTTCGCCGTAAGATAATGAATGACAATGCTGCAAGACACTATTAACCTCATTCTGTGGTACACAATGCCGCAATAACTGATATGCACAATGTTTGAATAGATACGACTCATCCCAGACATAATGATTGACTTATTTGAAGAATTTCTTCCGTTGCTGATGTGTCCATTCCAACAGCCATTTCCCCGATACTATATAGTTTACATAGTCAGCATACCATGGGACTTCCTGCTACTTGATGGCAAACAACTATTCATCTGGAAAAGTTTATTTGATTGTCAGTTCATTGTCAGTTGTTCCTCCATTTTCAAGCCTTAACAAATGATCTGCCACTTAATTTTCTGACCTTTCCTGTCTCGGATCTCAACATCAAATTCTTACAGTAGAAGTACCCAACGGATCAATTTGGGCTTGGAATATTTCTTTGCGATCAGTATTTGATTGCTGAATAATCTGTGTAGACCACTATTTTGGGACCCAGCAAATATGAGCGGAATTTATCAAAAGTAAACACAACTGCGAGCAACTCATTTTTAGTTGTTGTGTAGTTGAGTTGTGCTTCATTCAAAGTTTTGCTGGCGTAGTAGATGGTGTGAAAAACTTTTGCTTTGCTTTGTCCCAGAACTACACCTACAGTAAAATCACTGGCATCGCACATCACTTCAAATGCGATCGTCCAGTCTAGTGCTACTATGATGGGGGCAGAGATCAGCTTATGTTTCAAGATCTCAAAAGCATGGTGGCATTCTTTGGTGAAGTGGAACGACACATCTTTCTCCAGCAGATTGCATAGAGGTTTAGCAATCTTCGAGAAGTCTTTGATAAATCTCCGGTAAAATCTTGCATGCCCGAGAAAACTTCGAATCCTTTTGACGGATGATGGTGGAGGTAATTTCTCTATCGTCTCGATCTTTGATTTTTCTAGCTCGATTCCCTTCTGTGAGATCCAATGTCTCAGGACAATGCCTTTCTGCACCATAAAATGGCATTTCTCCCAGTTAAGTACCAGGTTGGTATCTTCACATTTTTGTAACACTTTTTCCAGATTTTGGAAATAGTGGTTGAACGAGTCTCCAAACACTGAGAAGTCATCCATGAAGACTTCCATTCTTTGTTCTATCATGTCTGAAAAGATAGCTATCATGCAACTTTGAAATATGGCATGAGCATTACAGAGTCCAAATGGCATCCTGCGGAAAGCAAAAGTACCATACGTGCATGTGAATATGGTTTTCTCTCCTGATCTTCTAGGGCAATGAGAATCTGATTCAATCCTGAGTATCCATCCAGAAAATAGTAGAATTAATGTCCCGTCAGTCTGTCTAGCATCTAGTCAATGAATGGTAGCGGGAAATGATCCTTCCGTGTTGCTTTGTTCAGCTTTCTGTAGTCCATGGATACTCTCCATCCAGTCACTGTTCTTGTCGGAATCAGCTCGTTCTTTTCATTGGTGACTACAGTCATTCCTCCTTTCTTGGGTACACATTGCATATGACTCACCCAAGTGCTATCAGAGATGGGGTAAATGATGTCTGCATCCAACCATTTGATGATTTCTTTCTTCACGACTTCCTTCATGATTGGATTAAGTCTCCATTAATGCTCCATTGTGGCTTTGTACTCGTCGTTCATCAGGATTTTATGGATTCAAAATGATGGACTAATGCCTCAAATGTCTGCTATAGTCCAGCCAATAGCTCTCTTGTGATTATGTAACACTCTCAACAACTTATCTTCCTACACCCATGTTAGCGACGAAGAAATAATCACAGGTAAATCAGAAGCATTTTCCAAGTATCCATATGTGATATGGCTCGGAAGTGGTTTTAGTTCCGGCTGCGGTGGTTCTTCAATCGAGGGCTTGATTCGCTCCTTTTTCGGTAGTTCCAAACTTTCCAGCAGTGGTGTTGATCTTAAGCAAGAGGCTCCATCATGATAGTTGATACATTCCAGAATGTCATCATCTACCTCTCTGTCAATCATGTTGGTGATGCATACTTTAAGTTTGTCAGTGGAAAGTTGCATTGCATCTGTGTTCTGGATGATACTATCTATTACATCAAGTCTGAAACATTCCTCCTCATTTTCTTCATTCGGGAATTTCATGGTTTTTATAACATTGAGTGCTACTTCTTGGTCATGTACCCTCATAGTTAGTTCACCTTTTTATACATCAATAATGGTTCGACCCGTAGCCAAGAATGGTCTCCCGAGGATGATGGGTATATTTTTGTCTTCCTCCATGTCAAGGACAATGAAATCTGCTAGGAAAATGAATTTGTCGACTTTGACCAATACATCTTCCACTACAGCTCTTGGAAACGTGAGTGATCTATCAGCCAGTTACAGAGTGACTGAGGTGGGCTTTGCTTCTCTAATCTGCAGTTTCCTATAAATAGACAAATGTATCAAGTTAATACTAGCACCTAAATCACACAAAGCCTTACCGAAGTAATGTTCTCCTATGGTGCAGGGGATGATGAAACTGCCAGGGTCCTTCAACTTTGGGGGAAGCTTCCTCTGAATGATGGCACTGCATTATTCTGTCAATGCTACAGTCTCGTAGTCTCGTAATCTCATAATCTTCACTTTCGTGACAGAATATCTTTCATGAATTTTACATAACTGGGCATTTGTTCCAACGCTTCTGCAAATGGAATGTTGATATGCAACTTTTTAAAGATCTCCAAGAATCGAGCAAATTGCTTGTCTAGTTTGTGTTTCTGGAGACACTGTGGAAAAAGGTGGAGGTGGAGTAAATATTTCTCGATCATTTTCTTTTGCCTCTTTTTCCTCCATCAGTGGATCTGTTTCGTTGCTTTCTTTATGAACTTCCTCAGTAGATGCCTTGACTTCAACATCTTTGTTGATTTCAGTGCCGCTTTTCAAAGTGATGGCTTGGCATTGCTCATTCCCTCTGTTCCTTGGATTTGGTTATGTGTTGCTAGAAAAGGGTACCTTGCGATCTGTAACTCTGAGCATTGGCTAGTTATCCCAATTGATTTTCCAGTGCCTTTATAGAAGCTGATTGGCTTTGAAACATAGCATCGTTTTTGGCTTCTTGCTTTTTCATCTGGGCCAGCACTTCTGCTATTCCAGGTTCTTTTTCATACTATTGGCCTTTGGGTGGTGGATTATTCCTTTGCCCTGAAGTGTTGCTCCATGCGAAATTAAGATGATTCCTCCAACCTGGGTTGTAGGTATTGGAATATGGATTGTTTCTTTGTATGTTGAAATTGCTAACATAGTTCGCAGTCTCATCATGTTGGTTGTAAGATTCTGCCTCTGGTGCTCCTCCATATAGTGAACTTGTGGATCCAACATTAACTTTCATGTTAAGGGTTTCCAGACATTTGCGTATCTGATCTAGCTTGGCATTCATTGTTGTGTTGGCTCCTTCTTCGTGGATTCCTGCTATTCGTTGGATCATGCTCATTTCTGTTGGCCACAAGGAATTGTTGTTAGCCATTTCTTCAATTAAGTCATCTCCTTTTGCCATTAAATCTCCTCCAGCAGCAGCATTTATTGGGGTTCTCATTAGTCCAGAAAGTCCATTGTAGAAGGTTTGGACTTTTAGCCACTTTGCAATCTCATGGTGAGGATATTTTCAGAGCAATTCCTTGTATTTTTCCCATGCTTCGCAAAGGGATTCTGAGTCATCTTGCACAAAGGGTGTGATTTCATTTCTTAATTTTGCTGTTCTGGCTAGGGGAAGTATTTTGCAAGGAATTTGGTGGCAAGAGTGTTCTAAGTTGTGATGGAACCTGCTGGCAATGAATGGAGCCAAGCCTTAGCTCTGTCTTTCAAGGAATATGAGAACACACACAGACGCATTACTTCTTCTGCCGCTCGGTTGTAATTGAATGTGTCACAAACTTTCAGGAAGTTACTGATGTGGGCATTAGGATCTTCAATTACATTTTTCCCGAACTGAACTGATTACTGTATCATATGAATGCATGTTTTTATGTCACACGTATTTGCTGGTAAGGGAGGAAGTACACTGCATGATATGAAGCCGTCAACCACCAGAATTGTTCTGTCTCAAATGGGAATTGGTGGTGCAACTTACAAAGGTTCATGTTCTTGATTGTTCATGTTGATCAGTGGTTCTTGGCCTTCTCGCCTTTCCCTTCTCAACTGTCTGATATTTATTTCAATTTATGGGTCAAGCGGACGGATTTCAAAGCTTCTGCTTCTTCTCAAGTAGTGTCTGAGAACGTGAAACACAAGAAAACAAAAATAATAAGTAAAAACAAATTAGACACAAGTATCTAACCCTAAAATTAATAGTAAAAGATAAATAAGTCCTCGGAAACGGCGCCAAGAACTTGACCGGTGGTAAACACACACGTAACGCAAGCGCACATATTACTCAAGTAGTATAAAATATATCGATCCCACGAGGACTTAATACCTGTGCTATCAATTTACGAAGCTAAATGTCTACGAGTATCTAATTGATTTGATTTTTGGTTGGATGGTGATTTTTATCTAAAACAAGTAAATAAAATAAAACAAAGGTAGATCTTAAGTTTTAACAATGATATGAAAATATCCAGGATTGTGAATCCTACCAATATATTTCTAAAGATGAGTTGATTATTTTATGCTTATGTAATGTACTAGTTTATTAACCTGGAACACGAAAATATGCAAAAGCCTCTTCCGATGGTCAGATGCAAATACCCAAAGTAACCCATTTAACTATATTCCTATGTTAATTAAGAAACTCCAAATTCATTAATTTAAGTTCCAATTATGGCTACCCACGCCCGACAGGTATATTCCTATCTTGGAAGGAAATCTCTAAGTTGAATGTGAGATCGTGAGCTATTGAGTCTACGGTTAAACCTAAAATCCATTTTCCAAGTTCATTTTAAGTTTACCAAATCAATCTTATTAATGGCCAGTTAATAAGAAGCATTAAGAACTAGACTCAATAAATAAACCTATACAAAACAAAACATAAGAAAAGTCAACTTATTAAATCATTGATATTGGTTTTCATCACAACCCTAGACAACCTATTTAGTTACAACACATACCTAGGACTACTAAAGACATAAATAAATAAACATTATAAAATAAATTTGAAAACTAAAAAGGTAAAATTACAACAATGAAATAAAATGCTGGGGGTTTGGGGATCCATTTTTATTATTATAAATCTAGAAATCTCCCTTATTATAATATATAAATTTACGTTATATTACCAACCGACCGTATAGGTGGTATCCTGGTTAAGTCAGATTTTTAATTAATTCCAACCGACCAATAAGACGGTATCCAATTAAGTCAAGTTAAAATTAATTTAATTAAGTCCAACCGACCAATAAGACGGTATCCAATTAAGTCATATTTTAAAATAATTTATATATTATAACTAAGGGAGATTAATATAAATTATTAAAATAAAAGCTTCACCTTTACCCCAGTAGAAAGAAATTACCTACTCATACTTTTAAGTAAAACAAAGGAAGATTTATTGCTTAAAATAAAAATTAAATACAAGAAAACTGAAATTAAACAAACAAGATACTATATTCTTAATATTCTAAGGAAATTTCCCAAAATAAAGTATGAAGAATTCCTTTGATTTTAGCCTATATTTATAGGCTTCAAAATCGGCCAGTATCGCGACGCATGAAGGCTTGGCGTCGCGACGTGCGCTACAGTAGATGGTGGATATTGACAGACTCAATTATTGGCTCGGCATCGCGACGCGTGAAGGCTTGGTGTTGCGACGCTGATGTCATGATGACGCGTGTCGGTAGGTTGAATTATTATGCTGACATCATGATGACGTGATTATGATGAACATGATGACGTGGCGATGACGCATGTCGGCAGTTGAATAATTGAGGCGTGTCGTGACGTAAAGGAATTGCACATCGCGACGCGTGAACCGTGAATTTCCCAATTTTCCCTTTTCATCCATTTAGTCCTGAAATCTTATTTATCTATAAAATAACATAAAACACATCAAAATATTCACAAAACTCGAGAAACTATACAAAATATTAAGTAAAAGGGGCGATAAATATTGATATATTTTAGGGGTGAACACAGGGTCGGGTCAAACCGCGAACCGACCCGATCCGAACCGACCCGCAGCCCGACCCGCAGTTTATAAGAGTGTATATCTATTTCGCGGGTCAAAATATCCTGAACCGCAATTTGCGGTTCGGGTTATGGTTTTTAATATTAAAAATCGGGTTCAACCCGACCCGCGAATCTGGTAAGTAATATATATACTGCTGAAATTTAGGGTTCTCTTCTCTCCATTCCCCTTTTTCATCTCCTGCGCAGACAGCCGACTTCCCCTATCCTTTTCTCTCAAATCTGAATCTCATCTCATCTCATGCACTAACTTCCTCTATCATTTTCTCTCAAATCTTCAGTGCATCATATCAATTATCAAGTATCAACCTTCGAAGTCTTCAATTTTTGCTCTCTCACTATCGGTATTCGGTCAGTCGGTCTCTCGACTCTCTCATCTGTAACTCTGAAATAACAGTAAGCAGTGGTCCTTTTGTGTTGCAGCTGTGCTCTATTAGATTAAATTGATATTATTATTTATTTCTTTGTCGTATTTTCAAGATCTTGCCTTAACAATCAGCATGCAAGGAGCCTGGGAGTATGACTTGTTAATTAGTACTTTAAATAGAGCATTTGAAATAATAAACAATATAGTGAAACCGAATACATTGCAATAAGGGATTTTACTTTAGGAATATATAGTGAAACCGAATAAATTGTCTATGGCTACTATATTTTCTATCGCCTTTGTTGTTCCTGTGATGTATGCTTGTGTTGCTGGTTACAACAAATCCATTCAAGAAAAAAGTTTTGTTTTTTATTCCTTTTGAAGATTCTTCTTTCTCAGCAGTCTTCCTTTTGAAGATTGTTTCTCTCTAGTTATTACATGTATTTATATTAATGAATAATATTATTTACATTGCTATTACAGATAATTGACTCATAATTATATTTGATGTTACAGACTTGCAGGTTTTTGATATTTGGAATTGAAACTTTTGATGAACAATGGTGTGGCTACTGTTTATTCCCTTCAAACTTTTGATGAACTTCGATGGTTGTAGTGTTGTACAAACACTTATTCAGTTATTTTGTATTATTTCTTATTTTGCCATTAGAAGTCGAATTCACTAATTCAGCTCTTATGGTATCTTGCTGTGATTTGCTGACTTGTTGTGATAAGGTGCTTGTTTAATTGTTTAATGTGAGTGTTTAATGTTTAGTGTTTATTGTTCAGCTCTTACAGTAAGGTGTATGTTTACAGTAAGGTGGTTGTTTAATTGTTCACACAGAACAATATAGCTTTGATGAACAGAAGCTGAGCATTTCTTGATGAAATTCCTAGCTATGGCTGCAAACTTGCTATTAGTAGCTCAGCCGATTGAAAAGGTGACTGCTAGCTCAATTGGGAGTGTAATTTGACTATGTATATTATCTAATTTATTAATGTAAATGAATGAAAAGGAAATACCTTACTCAATACACGAGATTCTGTTACATTCAGAACTTCACAGACTTACAGTAAGGTGCTTGTTTAATCTATATGTTTTAGTTTATACTTTTAAGTTTTAATAGCACTTCTCAACAATCTGATTCTAAAACATAAACCGCCAAACCGTTAAACCGCCGAACCGAACCGCCGCGGTTTAATGTAGGATATTTGCAATTTCGGGTTTTAATTTCCTAAACCGCAACCCGCGCGGTTTGAACAAAAAAATAAAAAAACCGCCCAAAACCGCACCGCGAACACCCCTAAATATTTTGCGCTCATCATTGATCCTGTTAATGTGGCGAGCGGGGTTTCTGCCACCCAGTGACATCATCGTAAAATATATGTTCAAAATGAATAAGAATCCCACAGGCAGATAGGGTAAATGGGATGTCATCTACTATAGCGTTTTGATAAACTGCTTGCCAAGTCGCCTTCCAATGTGGGGGGCTACAAAGATCACTTCTTCTACGTCGCTGAACTGACTATGGACCGCATCGCTAAAAACGATTTCAGCCACAACCTAGTAAGGGCTTGAGTTGCTCATCATCTTTATTTAGAATGTAATTGCTTTTGTGGTTATTACCTCAAATTGTCGCTAATCGTCGTTTTCTTTTCTTTTTTTCGGAAGGAACTAGGTTGCAAAAGAAACTCGATTCCTACAAACAGCTAATGTGGACACGCTGCAGTGCCTCAACGATCTCGAGGTTCTAAATCAAATAATCGAGGAAGCCCTCGTCAAATTCGGTCTTGTATCTTTCTCCGAAAGTAAGAGTTACACGTGGTTCCATGACATCAGAGAGCATCAATCATAGGTCACTTAGTTTGAACCCGATGAAGAGGCACATGAGAAGGAAAGTCCTTCCTGCAGCAGGACAGAAGGCACGCTTGTACTTGAGCCAATAGATAGCATACTTGAAATCAGTTCTATTAGCTCGAGCTCGAGCGAATCTGCAATGCCCTCTAACATAATTAGCACGAGGAAAGAAAGACAGACCAAGGCCCTGTGGAGAAAACACCCCCAGAGACTTTGTCAGTTTCTGCCCGGTGGTTTCTCCTTCTGCTCGGTCCCCGCCTTCAAAGCGAGCACGCACTGAGGTCAAAAAAGGCAAGAGTGTCGTAAGTAGCCTTCTAGTGGACACGTCTTCCTCCCTATTGGCCCTAAAGGCAATAATAATGCTGGAGGAGAAGATCGCTAATATTGATCACGCGGTGAAGGAGCTCATCGAGTCGCTAGCTCAAGCTGCTGATTTTCACTTTAGCGGTGACCTCAAAAAGATAAGGGCTGGTTGCAGCAGTCTCAATGCGTTCGAAAAGCAAATGTCTTGGCTCAGCCATGCGGTAAGCACATCTTTAAGTAGCATTCATGTACTTAGATTAATTTTGTTTTCTTAACTTCTTTCTCTTTTGCAAACTGCTATGCTCGACCTCAAACTGCAAGAGGTGGTCAACTCAGCCATTAGGACGAAACGCAACCTTGCTATAACACGTAAAGAGCTGGTCGGGCCTCTACTAAGAAGGGGAAGTTAGACGCTGCCAATGCGGTTCTGGAGGAGGAGAGCGCTCATCTCTGTGCTGAAAAGATCGCTACTAAAGCGAAGGTTGTGGAGCTAGAGGCTGAAATTGTTGCGGCTAATGAGAAATAAACTAAGGCCAATGAGCAGCAAAAAGAGCTGGAGGAAGCGAATGAGAAGCTCGCTGCTAATGCTCAACTAAGTCAAATGATCGAGAAGGAGCTCGAGGAAGCTAAAGAGGATGTGGAGGAAGCCCAACTGAACGTCATATACACTTTTTGGATTCAGTCTCCCCACATCGACTCTGATTTCCTTGGGGAGAGGACGACCTTTAGGATCCCCACCATTGCTGCCGAGCTGTATGTGTCACTGCCTTGGCTGATGCTCCCACTACTTCTACCAGCGAGCATCCCCCTACTTCTGAGGTGCCAGTTGGAGAGGTCGTAGAAGATCAATCTCCCTCAAGACTTAGTTTACTTTATTTGTACTTTATGTTTTTCTTTATTAAAGATGATCTGCTTTAAAAACAGGGTATTGCTACAATACCCCTGGGTATCAGATACCCAAGGGTTGGTAGTATTAAAAAACAAAAACAAAAATTTGAGAGTAACTGGTTGCAACTGAAAAAAAAAAATTTAATTTTTTTTTTATTAATAAATTATAAAATATTAATAAAAATAAAATTATAAAACAAAATTTATTGCAAGTTTTTAAAATTTTATTTTTAAAAAATACTGATAAAAATAAAATAATATAAAAAATTTATTTTTTTAAAATACTGATAAAAATAAAATAATAAAAAAATATATTGCATATTAATTGGTAAAAGTTACACGTTTAATGGTAGAAATTGCATATTCAACGGTCATTATTGCAGGTGCGATTTTCGAGGCAGATGTAATTGCATGTTATTGCTAAAATTTCAAGTCCAATGGTTTCATTTTGCATGTTTATTGCTAAATGTTTCATCTTCAAAATATTGCATATTTATTGGTGAAAGTTGCAAATTTAATGGTCGAAGTTGCATATTTAATGGTCATAGTTACATGTGCGATTTTCGAGGCAGATGCAGTTGCATGTTATTGGCAAAGTTTCAAGTCCAACGGTTACATTTTGCATGTTTATTGCTAAAGGTTTCATCTTCGAAATATTGCATATTTATTGGTGAAAGTTTCGCGTTTGATGGTGGAGGTTGCATATTCAACGGTCATTGTTGCAGGTGCGATTTTCGAGGCAGATGCAGTTGCATGTTATTGCCAAAGTTTCAAGTCCAACGGTTACATTTTGCATGTTTATTGCTAAAGGTTTCATCTTCGAATTATTGCATATTTATTGGTGCAAGTTGCAAGTTTAATGGTCAAGGTTGCATATTCAATGGTCATAGTTACATGTGCGATTTTCGAGGCAGATTTAGTTGCATGTTATTGCTAAAGTTTCAAGTCCAACGGTTTCATTTTGCATGTTTATTGCTAAAGGTTTCATCTTCGAAATATTGCATATCTATTGGTGAAAGTTTCACGTTTGATGGTGGAGGTTGCATATTCAACGGTCATTGTTGCAGGTGCGATTTTCGAAGCAGATGTAATTGCATGTTATTGCTAAAATTTCAAGTCCAATGGTTTCATTTTGCATGTTTATTGTTAAAGGTTTCATCTTCGAAATATTGCATATTTATTGGTGAAAGTTTCACGTTTGATGGTGGAGGTTGCATATTCAACGGTCATAGTTACATGTGCGATTTTCGAGACAGATGCAATTGCATGTTATTGCTAAAAATTCAAGTCCAATGGTTTCAATTTGCATGTTTATTGCTAAAGGTTTCATCTTCGAAATATTGCATATTTATTGGTGCAAGTTGCAAGTTTAATGGTCAAGGTTGCATATTCAATGGTCATAGTTACAGGTGCGATTTTCGAGGCAGATTTAGTTGCATGTTATTGCTAAAGTTTCAAGTCCAACGGTTTCATTTTGCTTGTTTATTGCTAAAAGTTTCATCTTCGAAATATTGCATATTTATTGGTGAAAGTTGCATGTTTGATGGTAGAAGTTGCATATTCAACGGTCATACTTGCATGTACGATTTTCGAGGCAGATGCAATTGCATGTTATTGCTAAAATTTCAAGTCCAATGGTTTCATTTTGCATGTTTATTGCTAAAAAATTCATCTTCGAAATATTGCATATTTATTGGTGAAAGTTGCAAGTTTAATGGCAGTGGTTGTATATTCAACGGTCATAGTTGCATGTGCGATTTTCGAGGCAGATGCAATTGCATGTTATTGCTAAAATTTCAAGTCCAATGGTTTCATTTTGCATGTTTATTGCTAAAATTTTCATCTTCGAAATATTGCATATTTATTGGTGAAAGTTGAATGTTTGATGATAGAAGTTGTATATTCAACGGTCATAGTTGCATGTGCGATTTTCGAGGCAGATGCAATTGCATGTTAAATAACATAGTGCCTGAAAACACCATCAACATGAGCTTAAATAACATTACCAAGATGTTGATGGTGTTTTCAGGCACTATGTTATTTAAGGAGTACGACAGGGGTAAAAATGGTAATTCTCTTCTCGGTCGAAATCATTAATGCCGACCCGAGCACATGAGTGTTATAAAGCCAACAGGTAGAGACCGAACACTTGATGATAGGTGACCGACCACTTTGGTTCGGATGACCGATCATTATCAGATCGGTAGCAGCATTCTCAGCTCAAATGACCATCACGACCGACCTCATGAAGACCGAGCATATGGCGAGACGTGCTCCAGAAGATAAGACATCCTATTTTTACGGACAAGATAATAAGCTATCCTACTTTCATGGGGTAAACTGATGAGTTAGTATCCTAATAGGATAAAGGAAGTGAAATTAGTTTTTTACTAGGAATCCTTATGGGAAAGAGAAATTGTTTCAACTAGGAAATTCTTGTAGGAGAAGGAATCTGATTTCTACACTATTATAAATAGGAGGGTAGAGTGTGCGTAAGGGGAGGAAGATCAAGATCAGGATCAGAAACATTACCATGAGACTTGTAAAAAACCAGACGCAGAGTTGAGAAGCGTGTTTGAGCAATAAAAGTATCATCATTTTTTGTGTCCGTGGACGTAGGTCGGACCAAGATCCGCCGAACCACGTTAAATCTCTTTGTCGATTGGCGTATTATTTGTCTTTTGCTAAGTTTGCTTTTGGTCCCCCATAACCAAACAAGTTCACTATTGAGGGAGGATTGTCTCGGGAGTAATATTCCCATATTGCCCTGAGACCGAAATCAGCCGTCAACAGTTGGCGCCGTCTGTGGGGAACTAAAAAAAAAGCGGTTCGCGTAGTAAGACGATGGCAGAAAGCGGAAATCACCAATCGTCGGGGAATCCGGCTACAGATTGGATGAAGAAGATAAAAGAAAGCATAAGGAAGGACATAGAGGATAGTCATGCCCTCCTAAAAACCATGATGGACCGACTGGAGATAATGGAGGGGGGGGAACCGCGAGAATCCTGAAACCAGAGATAATCAAAGAATATGAGAGATAACAGATGGAAAGAGGGTTGTGGATACAAGTCAGGACGATGGACCTAGGAGGAGGGGGCCTTACGGGATAAAATCCATAGTTGTGGAAAAAGATTCACAAGCAGAGGACACATGGGAAGAAGAAGAAGAGAGATGTTCGACAAATTCCTCTTATGATAGTCTCCGCTACGCTGGAAGAGGAGACACATAGTACGACGAGACTGTTTGGGAGATCCCAAGACGTGAGGAACACTGCACCCGTGGCAACAGACATGAAGAAGAGCGCGGAAAGCGAAATGGCGGCCCAAATAGCGGGGTAAAATCTTGGTTAAAGAAAGAGATGGCCAAGTGGGGGGGCAAGCCTCAAAACAGATACAGGAGACGTCCGGGATGACAAAGAGGAATCCCCCCTCACAGAAGAAATAAAATCAGCAAAATTCCCGAAAAGGTTCAACATGCCGACCATGACGCCCTACAAAGGCCATACCGATCCAAAATCCCATATTGAGAGCTTTGTACTATTGATGGAGGTCTAATGAGTGACAGGGGACGCCGTGTGCAAGGTATTCCCCCTAACCTTGGGTGGATCCGCCATTCTATGGTATAGAATCTAGCCCCAGGGAGCATCGGTAGCTTTGCACAACTCAGAAAGTCATTCGTACGACACTTCAAAGGGGCCTGCGTCCCTAAAAAGACAATTGGAGAGTTAAGACTCACGAAGCAGGGAGACGACGAGCCCCTAAAAACCTTTATTGAGAGGTATCATAACATGGTGCTCGAGGTCGGGGGGTATGAGTCTCCCGAGGCCTTGGAAAGCCTGAATGGAGCTTTAAAAGTCGGAAGACTATGGACCCACCTAAGAATCCAAGGCACCCCAGACTATGCAACCGCCCTGGAGGTGTCCCGGAAGTTCGTTTCGTTAGAAAACGAGGAGAAAATCTCCCGGAGGGGGACGACTATCAGAGAGAGGACGATGAGGGCATAGGCCCCCCGTCGAGCAGATATGGAGCCCAAAAAACCACCCCCAAAACACAAGGAATTCAAGCCGATACCTCGGAACAACCAGGAAAGAGGAGCCCCGACCCAAGTAAACCATGTCTTCAGGGAAGATGTGTACATTCCTCTGAAAAAACCACTGGGGCAAATCGTCATGGAGATCCAAGGAAAAGGCCTCTTAATAGAACCTGACCTCAGGAGATTCCCCCCTGATAAGAGAAATCAAAAAGCCTATTGTGTACATCATAATCTGAGGGGACACGCAACAGATGGGTGCAAAGATTTGCGGGAACAGATGGAAGACCTGGCGCGGAATGGATATTTAAATAAATACATTGACCATGAAGTTATGACGACTAGGCAGAAGACACATAGCACTGACCAGGGATTCTAATCGGTCAAGGAAAAACTATAACAGAGCTCGGGAGTCAGACATGCTAGAAACGGAACAGGCCCCAGGATTACAAGGTGGTCGGTCGGTACCAACAATGCCCACAAATGAGCCAAATATAAAGCTTTTTCTCGAAATATCCCGTAGAAGAACTGTAAGGAGGGCAGTGTGTCCCCAAATATGAATAAAACCTTCTCTTTTCAAAAGAAAATTTTTTTCCATCCGCTTTCTTAAAACAAAGTTGAAAGCCATATAAAAAAAACGGGGGACATACTCACACCCATTACAGAGGATAGTTAGCGCCGAGGCCCATTCAACAATCGGCTCAGGGCTGGAGTTCATTCCGCCAAAGCCCCTTCAACAATCGGCTTGGGGCTGGAGTTCGTTCCGCCGAGGCTCCTTCAACAATCGGCTCGGGGCTGGAGTTCGTTCCACCGAGGCCTCTTCATCAGCTCGGGGCTGGATTTCATTCCACCGATGCCACTTGATTACTCGGCTCGGGGTCGGGTTACGTCCCACTGAGTCATGTACATTGGTCTGGGAACGGGACATTCCCCCCAGAGCCAAGTACCTCTTTCAGCTCGGGATCGGGTTACGTCCCACCGAGTCATGCTTATTGGCCTGTGGATGAAACATTCCCCCAGAACCAAGTGTCTCTTTTAGCTTGGGGTCCTCAGAATATTCAGGGACATACTCGATGCATAGGATCCGTGAGAAGCATAGCATGGGGATGGATGATACCCCCGTGGCGATTGCTTATTCCAGTGTTATCGAACATAAGGAGGAAAATGTCTTTAATGTTTCGAACACTCTCTGATCCTCACCTACCTGATTAATGGATCCGTGAGAAGCATAGCACGGGGAGGGATGATACCCCCGTGATGATTGTTTACTCCAGTGTTACCGAACATAAGGAGGAAAATGCCCTTAATGTTTCAAACACTCTATGATCCTCACCTACCTAATTAATGGATCCGTGAGAGGCATAGCACGGGGATGGATGATACCCCCGTGGCGATTGCTTACTCCAGTGTTACCGAACATAATGAGGAATGTATCATTAATGTTTCGAACACTCTCTGATCCTCACTTACCCTATGTAATGGATCTGTGAGAAAGCATAGCACGGGGAGAGATGATGCCCCCGTGACAATTGCTAGCTGCAGTGATGCCGGACCTAAGGAGGAATGTACCCTTAGTATCCCGGAAACTCTTTGATCCATTCATCATTTGGATCCAAGAGAGGCGCAGCACGGGGAGGCGTTGTGCCCCTGTAGTGTGTGCCTGCTCCAGCGTGGTAAGGAGGAGCCCTCACACAATACACAGGCTCCACAGTGATCTGACGTATAGAGGATGTGCCCTTACCATTTTAAACGCTCTCTAATCCAAATCCTGGTTCACCGGGACACTGAATTGAAAGATTCAGAATTGTGTTTTGGAGGCCTCGGACAGGACGCTGTTTTGAGGCATCCGTGCTGTTGTTTACATTTGTAAAAAGTTTGATTTTGGGACAAACGCTAAGTCGCCCCCACCCTTTAATTTTATTTTTCAGAGTTTTGTATTCGTTTTCCGCTGGTCTGGTAGGGGGACGCCCGTGCCGGACTCAGTAGGGCTTCAAAAGGTTGATTCACTTCCCTTCTGAATAAGTCCCACCTGATTAATCTGCTCGGGGCTGGATTCGTTCCGCCGAGGCCACTTGATTAATCGGCTCGGGGATGGATTCGTTCCGCCTAGACCACTTAATTAATCGGCTCGGGGCTGGATTCGTTCCGCCGAGGCCACTTGATTATTCGGCTCGGGGCTGGATTTCGTTCCGTCGAGGCCACTTAGTTATTCGACTTGGGGTCGGGTTAAGTCCAACCGAGTCTACCTTTTTGGACTGGGGACGGAACATCCCACAAGGTCCAAGTGCATTTCTCAGCTCGGGGTCGGGGTACGTCCACACCGAGTCAGCCCTTCGGACTGGGGACGTAACATTCCCCCAGGTCCAATTGCCTTTCTCAGCTCGGGGTCGGGGTACGTCCCACCGAGTCAGCCCTTCGGACTGGGGACGTACATTCCCTTCCAGGTCAAAGTGCATTTTTTTTGAGCTTGGGGTTGGGGTAACGTCCCAACCACCGAGTCAAGCCCTTCGGACTGGGGAACGTAACTTTTCCTCCAATATCGGATTGCCTTTCAAGTGCCAGATTAAAGAAGACTCAAGATCTACAACTTTGAAAGACAAAATAATTTCGAATTCTGAAGATTTCATGACCGAAATTGATGAACCATCCAGAGTGTGTTGTGTGTAATTATTAAAGTCATTTTCAATCATTTTCAAAGCAAAAAATAAATTAATAAATAAATTATAAAAATTATCAAATCACCACCAAACATGATAAGCAATTAGTGGAGCAATTAATAATGGATTTGGTGGAGTAATTAGTGGAGAAATTAATAATGGATTTGGTGGAGAATTTGATGGATGATTTGATGGAGGCAAAATTTTGCCTATAAATACCAAGCCATTTCATTTGTAAATTTTCATACTTTCTTCTTTGAAAATTCCTAATGAATAAATAAGAAGATTGTATCTTGTTTGTTTATTTACAGCTTCCAGTAATTAATTTCCGCTTTCGCACTTTCTTTTCTTTACTTTTCAGTTTTTACTTTCCGCAATTTACTTTTACGCACAAACCTTTTCTTTCTTTACTTTTGCAGTTTTTTTTTTTCAAGCAATGAGGAGGTAACTCCCCCTTGCTGGGGTAAAAGGTAAAGCTTTTATTATTGCTATCTAGATTAATCTCCCTTAAATATAAAATATAAACTATTTAAAACCTGACTTAATGAGGATACCGCTATATTGGCCGGTTGGAAATTAATTATAAATTGGTTTTAACAACCTGACTAAGTATGGATACCGCCTGGTTGGTCGGTTGGTAATTAATTATTAATTTGACTTAATCAGGATACCGCCTATATGGCTGGTTGGTAATTATCACGCAAAGTTAATATATTATATTAAGGGAGATATCTAAAATAGTAGTAATAAAAGTTGATCCTCTAACCCCAGCATTTTCTTTTATTGTACTTTTACTTTATTTAATTTCAGCAATTTACTTTTCAGCAATTTACTTTCAGTAATTTACTTTTATTTTTATTTTTTTACTTTTTACTTTTTACTTTATTTACTTTTCAACAATTTACTTTTCAGTATTTAATTTTTAGTATTTTACTTTATGTCTTTTATTTTTTTACTACTTGTAAATATGTGTCGTAACTAAGCCAGTTATCTGGGGTTGTGATGAAATCCAATATCACCGGTTTATAAGGGGTTAAATTATAGTTTGGGTAATATAAAGGTTTATTTATTGAGTCTTAATCTTAATGCTTTTTATTAACTGGCCATTAATAAAATTGAACTGGTAAACTTAAAATGAACTAGACATAGGGATTTTAAGTTTAAGACCTTAGACTCAATAGCCCACGATCTTCCTTGAGGATAGATAACCCTTTAATAGATTTCCTTACAGGATAGGAATATACCTGTCGGGCGGGGGTAGCCATAATTGGAACTTAATCTTAATGAATCCAGGTAATTTGGTTGGCATAGACATATGGTTCAATTGGGTTATACTGGATATTTGTAGTTGACCATCGGAAGAGGCTTTTACATAATTTAGTGTTCCAGGTTAATAAATCAATATTTTACCCAACTATAAGATAACCACTTCATCTTTAAAATGATATTGCAAAGAAATCACAACCCTAGATAGTTTTTAATATTGAATTTTCTTAAACCTACTTTCGAACAATTTAATTTACTTGTTTTTAAATTTAGAATCATCACCTTTTCAAATCAATCAAACAACCTGTTAGATACTAGTAATCATTTGACCTCATAAAATTAATAGATTAGATATTAAGTCCTCGTGGGATCGATACTTTTTATACTACTTGAACGATACGTGCGCTTGCGTTATACGCGTGTGTAAGCACCGGTCAAGTTTTTGGCGCCGTTGCCGGGGACTTATTTATCTTTTACTATTAGTTTAGGGTTAGATACCTTTACTTATATCTAATTTCTTTTTACTTATTGTCGTTGTTTTCTTGTGTTTCAGGTTTTCAGAAACTACATGAGACGAACCAGAAGCTTTGAACTCCGACCGCTTGACCCGGAAATTGAAAGAACCATCAGACAGTTGAGAAGGGAAAGGCGAGAAGGCCAAGAAGCTTTAGTCAACATGGAACCTGAACCTTTGGAGGTTGCACCACCAATTCCCATTCGAGACAGAACCATTCCGGTGGTTGACAGACTCATTTCCTGTATTGTACTTCCTCCCTTACCAGCAAATGCAGGTGACATCAAAACATGCATCCAGATGATTCAGCAATCAGTGCAGTTTGGAGGAAATGCAACTGAAGATCCAATGCCCACATCATCAACTTCCTGGAAGTTTGCGGCACTTTCAATTACAACCGAGAAGCTGAAGAAGCAATGAGACTGCGTGTTTTTCCCATACTCCTTGAAGGACAGAGCTAAAGCTAGCTGCTTGGCTACATTCACTACCAGCAGGTTCCATCACAACTTGGAATACTTTAGCCACCAAATTTCTTGCAAAGTACTTTCCACCAGCCAGAACTGGAAAACTGAGGAATGACATCACATCCTTTGTGCAACAAGACTCAGAAACTCTTTACGAAGCTTGGGAAAGGTACAAAGATTTGCTCCGGAAATGTCCTCACCATGAGATTCCAAAATGGCTTCAAGTCCAAACATTCTATAATGGACTTTCTGGAATAATGAGAACCACAATTGATGCTGCTGCTGGAGGAGCTTTAATGGCAAAAGGAGAAGATCAAGCCTGGGACCTAATCGAAGAAATGGCCAACAATAATTCCTTGTGGCCAACAGAAAGGAGTATGATCCAAAGAATTGCAGGAATTTATGAAAGTGGAGCCAATACAGCAGTCAACACCAAGCTGGATCAGATATGCAAATTCATGGAGACTCTTACCACTGGATCCACAAGTTCACCATATGGAGGAGCACCAGAACCAAACCAACTTGAAGAGACGGTAAATTATGTCAACAATTTCAACAGACAGGGGAACAATCCATATTCCAACACCTACAACCCAGGGTGGAGGAATCATCCTAATTTTTCATGGAGCAACAATTCAGGGCAAAAGAACAATCCACCACCAGGATTCCAACAGCAGAACTATCCACCACCTGGATTCCAGCAACAGAACAAAGGCCAAGAACAGATAAATGAACCAGGAATAATAGAAGTGTTGAATCAGTTAAAAAAGTACGATGCTATGTTTCAGAGCCAATCAGCTTCCATCAAAGCACTGGAGAATCAAATCGGACAACTGGCCAACGCTCAGAGTTACAGACCGCCAGGTAATCTTCCCAGCAACACAGAACCAAATCCAAGGAACCGAGGGAAGGAGCAATGTCAAGCTATTACCTTAAAAAGCGGTACTGAGATCAATAAAGATGTTGGAATCAAAGCAACAATTGAGGAAGTTCCAAAAGATGCAGTTCCACAGATGGAGGAAAAGAAGCAAAGGAAAAAAAAGCAAAGGAAAAAGAACAGATCATTCCACCTCCACTTTTCCTCAACGTCTTCAGAAAAACAAACTGGACAAGCAGTTTGCTCGATTCCTGGAGGTGTTCAAAAAGCTTCACATCAACATTCCATTTGCAGAAGCCTTGGAAGAAATGCCCAGCTATGTAAAATTCATGAAAGACATTCTTTCACGAAAACGAAGATTGGGAGACTACGAAACAGTAGCATTAACGGAAGAATGCAGCGCCATCATTCAGAGGAAACTTCCCCCGAAGTTGAAAGATCCTGGCAGTTTCACTGTCCCATGCACCATTGGAGAACATTACATCGGTAAGGCTTTATGTGATTTAGGAGCCAGTGTTAACTTGATGCCTTTTTCTATTTACAGGAAACTGCAGATTGGAGAAGCAATGCCTACCTCAGTTTCATTGCAACTTGCTGACCGAACACTCACATTTCCAAGAGGTGTTGTTGAAGATGTGCTGGTCAAAGTCGACAAACTAATTATACCAGCAGATTTCATCATCCTTGACATGGAAGAAGACAAAGAAATACTTATCATTCTTGGGAGACCATTCTTAGCTACAGGTAAAACTGTGATTGATGTGCAAAAAGAATAACTGACCATGAAAGTGCAGGACCAAGAAGTGACCTTTAATGTCTTCAAAGCCATGAAATTCCCGAGCGATGAAAAGGAAGAAGAATGTTTCAGAGTTGATGTTGTTGATAGTAACGTTCAAAATATTGAGCCAAATCCCACAGATACACTTGAAGCTTGCATCACCAACATGACTGACAGCGAGCTAGATGCTGAAATCCTGGAATATATCAACTACTTTGACAAACCATTCCGATTCAAAGCAACACCACCAGTTGAAAGCTTGGAACTGCCAAAGAAAGATCGAATCAAGCCTTCGATTGAAGAACCACCACAGTTGGAGCTGAAGTTACTTCCGAGCCATCTCAGGTATGCATTTCTTGGAAACTCTTCTGAATTACCTGTTATTATTTCTTCTTCACTAACATTGGAGCAGAAGAAAAGCTACTGAGAGTATTACGAGAGCACAATAAAGCCATTGGCTGGACTATAGCAGACATTCGAGGCATTAGTCCATCATTTTGCATGCACAAGATCCTGATGAACGATGAGTACAAACCCACAGTGGAACATCAACGGAGACTCAATCCAATCATGAAGGAAGTCGTGAAGAAAGAAATCATCAAATGGTTGGATGCTGGCATCATTTACCCCATCTCAGACAGCAGTTGGGTAAGTCCTATGCAGTGTGTGCCGAAGAAAGGAGGAATTACTGTGGTTACCAATGAAAAGAACGAGCTGATTCCAACAAGAACGGTGACTGGATGGAGAGTATGCATGGACTACAGAAAGCTGAATAAAGCCACGAGAAATGACCATTTTCCGCTACCATTCATTGACCAGATGTTAGACAGATTGGCGGGACATGAATTCTATTGCTTTCTTGACGGATATTCAGGGTACAATCAGATTGCCATCGCCCCAGAAGATCAGGAGAAAACCACATTTACATGTCCCTATGGTACTTTTGCTTTCCGCAGGATGCCATTTGGATTATGTAATGCCCCCGCCACCTTTCAGCGTTGCATGATGGCCATATTCTCAGACATGCTGGAGCAGAGTATGGAGGTATTCATGGATGACTTTTCTGTGTTTGGAGATTCTTTTGACCATTGCTTGCAAAATCTGGAACATGTGTTACAAAGGTGCGAAGATACAAACCTGGTACTCAACTGGGAGAAATGTCATTTCATGGTACAAGAAGGCATTGTTCTTGGACACCGGATCTCACAAAAGGGAATCGAGGTAGACAAAGCAAAGATTGAAACAATTGAAAAACTACCTCCACCAACATCTGTCAAGGGGATTCGAAGTTTTCTTGGACATGCAGGTTTTTACAGGAGATTTATCAAAGACTTTTCCAAAATTGCAAAACCTCTTTGCAATCTTCTGGAAAAGGATGTGCCTTTCAACTTTACCAAAGAATGCCAGGAAGCTTTCGAGATCTTAAAACAGAAGCTGGTTTCTGCCCCCATCATTGTAGCACCAGACTGGACCATTCCATTTGAAGTGATGTGCGATGCTAGTGATTTTGCTGTAGGTGCAGTTTTGGGACAACGTAAAGCAAAGATTTTCCACACCATTTACTACTCCAGCAGAACTCTGAATGAAGCTCAACTCAACTACACAACCACCGAAAAGGAGTTGCTCGCAGTTGTGTACGCTTTTGACAAATTCCGCTCCTATCTGCTGGGTCCCAAAGTGGTGGTCTACACAGATCATTCAGCAATCAAATATCTGATCACGAAGAAAGATGCCAAACCCAGATTGATCCGTTGGATACTTCTTCTGCAAGAATTTGACGTGGAGATTCGAGACAGGAAAGGGACAGAGAATCAGGTGGCAGATCATCTATCGAGGCTCGAGAATGGAGAAACAGCTGGCAAAGAACTGTCAATCAAAGAAACTTTTCCAGATGAACAGCTGTTTGCCATGAAACAACAGGAAGTCCCTTGGTATGCTGACTATGTCAACTACATTGTGTCAGGAAAATGGCCGTTGGAATGGACAACTCAGCAACGGAAGAAGTTCTTCAAAGAAGTCAAGCACTATGTCTGGGATGAGCCGTACCTGTTCAAACGGTGTGCTGATCAATTATTGAGACGATGTGTTCCACAGGAGGAGGTCAGTGTTTTGCAGCACTGTCATTCATCACCATATGGCGGACACTTCAGCGGAAACAAAACTGCAGCAAAGTTCTTCAATCAGGTTTGTTCTGGCCCACTCTTTTTAAAGATGCTTATCTTTTTGCTTTTCAATGTGACAGGTGCCAGAGAACGGGAATATTTCCAGGAGAAACGAAGGACCGTTGCAAAACATTCTAGAAGTGGAAATATTCGATGTGTGGGGTATAGATTTCATGGGACCCTTTGTTCCATCATTCGGAAACCTGTACATCCTGGTTGCTGTAGACTACGTCTCCAAATGGGTTGAAGCAATTGCATTGCCATCCAATGATTCAAAAGTGGTGATCAAATTCCTGAAAAAGAACATTTTCACTCGGTTCGGAACACCTCGTGCAATCATCAGCGATGGTGGGTCACATTTCTGCAACAGATACTTCGATGCACTCCTATCCAAATACGGAGTTACTCACAAAGTTGCCACTGCTTACCATCCACGGTCAAATGGACAGGTTGAGGTTTCAAACAGAGAGATCAAAAGAATCTTAGAGAGAACCGTTGGATCAACAAAGACACCCATTGGTATGGGCCTACCGGACAGCTTACAAGACACCCATTGGTATGTCCCCATATCGATTGGTGTTTGGGAAAGCATGCCATCTGCCAGTTGAGCTTGAACACAAGGCGTACTGGGCACTGAAGAAGTTGAATCTTGATTCACAAGCTGCAGGGGAGAAACGACTTCATCAACTCAACGAATTGGAGAAGTTTCGTCTACAGGCTTATGAGAATGCCAGATTATACAAAGAAAAGACAAAGAAATTGCATGACCGAAAAATAGTGCACAGACAGTTGGAACCAAGGCAGCAGGTGTTGATGTACAACTCGAGGTTGAAACTTTTCCCTGGAAAGTTGAAATCTAGGTGGTCAGGTCCATTTGTGATCACTCAAGTTTTACCTTATGGAGCTGTTGAGTTACTGGATCCCAATACCAACAACACATTCAAGGTTAACAGTCAGCGTGTCAAGCACTACTGGGGAGAATCATTTGAGCGACAAAAAGAAAGTGTCACACTTTCAGATCCAAGCCTAACGTTCAAGAAGTCACGTCTAGCTGACGACTTTAAACTTAGCGCTCGCAGGGAGGCAACCCATGCAATTTTTGTATATATTGTGATTTGGTGTGATTTAATTTGGTGTGTTTAGTTTTTGCAGGTTAAGTCATTTCAGGATGGAAGAAGCTCTAGCAAATCTTCACAAGCAATTTCTTCTCTCCCTCAAAAATCTCTGATGAAAGTTTACAAAGCTCGCTTGGAACGGATGAGACTACTAACAATCCATGGTGTTCCTAATGACATTCGTTGGGTAATTGAAGCAAGAGTCCGATTGGCAGGTGAGTCTTCTGACTCATTTATTTCACATCTGCCTGGTTTTGGAAGAAGCACATATGCAAAGAAACGTAGAGCTAAGCAAATGGGTGTTTGTTACAAATGTGCACGCTGGAATTGCAATACTCGTTGTCGTTCTTTAGGAATGGTGTCTGATAATCGCGAAGACAAAATTAAATTCATTAGGGATGGCTTGAGTAAGGAGTCTTTAGATGATATATCTTCGACTCTTGAGACGCATCCCAGTGGATATGTACACATAGCCATTCGCAAATTACATACACAATTTCAAAAAGAAAGACAACAGTTAAGTCTTGGGAATCTGACTCAAAAAGACCCTGTTTGCCAATTTATAAGAAAATTGGATGGGAAGCTTGTCCCTGACGCATAGACGTCAATCAAGCCGCTACTTTTCTTGTAAATATTATATCTTTTTCTTTTCCTAATAATTGTAATTTGTTTTTGTGTACTTTATCTCCGACAGGATCCAGACCTTTTACTATCACGATTTATTTTACTGTTTAACTAATAATTGTCATTTGGCAGGTACTAGTGCTATTATTTTACTCACCCTTTTCAGGTGTTATAAATTCAACTCATCATTGCACTTTTGAAGACATCCAGAGTAAAACATGGAAGCCACTTCAAGAAGACGAGTTGAAAACATCTGTGTGTTTTGCGGTAGTAGTGTTGGTACTAAACCACAATACGTAGAAGCAGCACAAGAATTGGGTCGAGTCTTAGCTGCAAGAAATATGCACTTAGTATATGGCGGAGGCAATCTTGGACTAATGGGGATCGTTTCAAAGGCTGTACAGGAGGAGGCAGTCACGTTTTGGGAATCATCCCAAAACCCTTGGCAGAAGCAAATCTTATTGAACCATCAAACGGAGAGGAACTGATCGTGCCAGGTATGTCTGAACGACTGGTAGAAATGATTAACCGTGCTGATGCTTTTATTGCTTTGCCAGGTGGCTTGGGCACATTGGAGGAAATTTTTATAGTGCTATCTTGGGCGAACTTGAACATACACCAGAAACCAATTGGGCTATTTAACGTTGATGGATTTTATGATTTTCTTTGTGTGTTTCTTGATGATGCCCGAAGAAATGGGTTCGTGTCAAAACCTTTGAAAGAACTCCTATTACTTTACCTGCCAGAACTGCTCCGGATCTAATAGACCAACTCTTAGCCTATGAACCACAAGTTGACCCTATCCTTTCAAAGATAAATTGGTCCGAGGACGATCGTGGTAAGAGGCGTCGGATTAATCTGGATCTTAACCTTTAATTTCCTGTAGAATTTCAGCTAACCAGGTATTATCCTCTAAACTCTTCTTCTACCGTTTAAGACATTGGGGACAATGTCTCATTTAGGTTTGGGGAGGGAATTAGTTGATTAATATTTTTTTTAGTTGTGTGTTGTTTTTATTTTTTAGTCCAAAATTTTTCGAAAAATAAAAAAAAATTGAAAATTTTCAAAAATTACAAAAATATTTTGTGTTTTTGTTTTGACTAAAAAGTTGAAATTGGTAATAGATAGCTGAGTAAGGAGTTTCCACTCCTGAGACGTATCTCAAACCTATTTCGAAACAAGTTAATTTTTGTTTATTTCCTTTTGAATTATTTAATTTGTGAATTCTCTATAATACTGATTAAAATGGATCTTCATATGCTCAGTTAGCAGGTATTATCAACATACATAGTAACATACGGACATGAGCTAAAATTGAAAAGTTTGTAATATTCAGTGCTCTAGTTTAATTGGAGGAAGCATCTCAAAAAGCAATGGAGTAAAAAAAAAAAAAAAAACGTCTGAGATCCGAGTTATTAAGTCTGTAAGGGTGTTTTAACACCTAGTGCCCTAAAGCCAATTGGTTTGGGAGTCACTGGCCCAAAGCTCGCTACATGGATCAAAGATGCTGCAAAAATATATATATCTGAAGTCTGAGTAATTAAGTCCGTAGGGGTGTCTTAACACCTGGTGCCCTAAAGCCAACTGGTTTGGGAGCCACCGACCCAAAGCTCGTTACATAGATGGAAGGTATTGTATATAAATAAAAAAATATAAAAAAAAAAATCAAAAAAATCAGAAAAATTATTCCATTGCTACAAAAAGGTGTGAATTCTGATAAACTTCAGGACAAAATATTACTCTCTTCTCAACTGCACTTATGACTGTTGTGGGCAAAAATGAGTTGATTAATATTTTGTTGCTGTGTATATGGAGAATGGTAAATATAATCGGAGAATTTACTTATTCGGTAATTTAGAAAGAAACAAAACAACTAGTAACTTAGAGTAGAAGTTTCACCTGATTAGTCAATAACTTTCTTTATTCTTTTTTCTCTTGTCTTTTTACTTTTCTGTGCATTAGTTTTACTACCTTTTTACCTTTGTAAAATTTTTGTGGGTATCATTGTTGTAAACCCTCACGAGACTACAACTCGTCCACTAGGGACACCTAGGGTTTAAAGGCTTGTTGCATACGCTAAATGCAACCGTGATCCCTACGAAAGTGGCTTAGTTTAATTTTTTTTTTTGTTGTTTTGCTCGAGGACTAGCAAAATGTTAGGTTTGGGGGTGTGATGAGCGGAAAATATATCAATATTTACCGCCCCTTTTACTTAATATTTTGTTTAGTTTCTCGGGGTTTGATGAACGTTTTGATGTGTTTTAGTTTATTTTGCAGATAAAATAATATTGGGACTCAATGAAATCATTTAGGACGAAATGTGGGTCAAATAAGGGTAAAAATTGGACTTGACATATTAATTTTGGAGATTGGAAACTTGAAAGGGCGTTTTAACGAAGTGCAGTTTTGGAAATTCCAGTTTTGCGCATCTGTCGTATTTTGGGCATAACGTTTCACTCCGATATCGGATTGAGCTGATTCAAGTGCCAGATTAAAGAAGACTCGAAGATCTACAACTTTGAAAGACAAAATAATTTCGAATTCTGAAGATTTCATGACCGAAATTGATGAACCATCCAGAAGTGTGTTGTGTGTAATTATTAAAGTCATTTTCAATCATTTTCAAAGCAAAAAATAAATTAATAAATAAATTATAAAAATTATCAAATCACCACCAAACATGATAAGCAATTAGTGGAGCAATTAATAATGGATTTGGTGGAGTAATTAGTGGAGAAATTAATAATGGATTTGGTGGAGAATTTGATGGATGATTTGATGGAGGCAAAATTTTGCCTATAAATACCAAGCCATTTCATTTGTAAATTTTGATACTTTCTTCTTTGAAATTCCTAAAAAATAAATAAGAAGATTGTATCTTGTTTGTTTATTTACAGCTTTCAGTAATTAATTTCCGCTTTCGCACTTTCTTTTCTTTACTTTTCAGTTTTTACTTTCCGCAATTTACTTTTACGCACAAACCTTTTCTTTCTTTACTTTTGCAGTTTTTATTTTTCAAGCAATGAGGAGGTAACTCCCCCTTGCTGGGGTAAAAGGTAAAGCTTTTATTATTGCTATCTAGATTAATCTCCCTTAAATATAAAATATAAACTATTTAAAACCTGACTTAATGAGGATACCGCTATATTGGCCGGTTGGAAATTAATTATAAATTGGTTTTAACCTGACTAAGTATGGATACCGCCTGGTTGGTCGGTTGGTAATTAATTATTAATTTGACTTAATCAGGATACCGCCTATATGGCTGGTTGGTAATTATCACGCAAAGTTAATATATTATATTAAGGGAGATATCTAAAATAGTAGTAATAAAAGTTGATCCTCTAACCCCAGCATTTTCTTTTATTGTACTTTTACTTTATTTAATTTCAGCAATTTACTTTTCAGCAATTTACTTTCAGTAATTTACTTTTATTTTTACTTTTTTTACTTTTTACTTTTTACTTTATTTACTTTAATTCAACAATTTACTTTTCAGTATTTAATTTTTAGTATTTTACTTTATGTCTTTTATTTTTTTACTACTTGTAAATATGTGTCGTAACTAAGCCAGTTATCTGGGGTTGTGATGAAATCCAATATCACCGGTTTATAAGGGGTTAAATTATAGTTTGGGTAATATAAAGGTTTATTTATTGAGTCTTAATCTTAATGCTTTTTATTAACTGGCCATTAATAAAATTGAACTGGTAAACTTAAAATGAACTAGACATAGGGATTTTAAGTTTAAGACCTTAGACTCAATAGCCCACGATCTTCCTTGAGGATAGATAACCCTTTAATAGATTTCCTTACAGGATAGGAATATACCTGTCGGGCGGGGGTAGCCATAATTGGAACTTAATCTTAATGAATCCAGGTAATTTGGTTGGCATAGACATATGGTTCAATTGGGTTATACTGGATATTTGTAGTTGACCATCGGAAGAGGCTTTTACATAATTTAGTGTTCCAGGTTAATAAATCAATATTTTACCCAACTATAAGATAACCACTTCATCTTTAAAATGATATTGCAAAGAAATCACAACCCTAGATAGTTTTTAATATTGAATTTTCTTAAACCTACTTTCGAACAATTTAATTTACTTGTTTTTAAATTTAGAATCGTCACCTTTTCAAATCAATCAAACAACCTGTTAGATACTAGTAATCATTTGACCTCATAAAATTAATAGATTAGATATTAAGTCCTCGTGGGATCGATACTTTTTATACTACTTGAACGATACGTGCGCTTGCGTTATACGCGTGTGTGTAAGCACCGTCAGGGTGTAACGGACTTGTGACCCGGCTCTATTTATGTGATTATTCGTGAAGGGCTATATTCGATGTAATGACTATATCGATGGACACAAAGATGTTCGGTTTTAATTTTAGCCATCTATGGTAACGAGAGTTTTTAACTTCGAGTTTTTAGTGGAATAACACGGAGTTAATAATTTCGTAATATTGGATTTAAAGTTTAATTAATATTTCAGAATTATTTGGAGCTCGGAACCAGTAGGTCCCATTTGTCGCCGTGCTAAGCTCGATTAACTGTTGCAAACCTAATATAATTAGATCGTGTCTAATAATATTCTCACATTAATTTATATATTATTAATAACATTAATAATATTTATTGTCACAAATGAAACTGTGTTAATTAATTTAACTTAATGTTTTCTAGAATTCTTTTATTATGAGATCATCAAGTCTTGATTATGAGATAATCAAGTTAGTAATAATTATAAGATAATTACTACAACATAATTGAAGGTAATTTAATCATTATTGGGATGGTGATTTTTATTTACCTTGGAGACAAAGCCATATGGCTTGGCATGCTCTCCAATTTATTATGTCTATTAGGTGGCTTGTATACACCTATATTTTTTATCATTAGCTAATCCATTTTTATGCTTTGGTATGGCCTCCACATTTATGTGTTTGCCATTGAAAGAAAGCATTGGATGCTTAATGACAAAGTCATTGTCTTTAACTTATCATTTCTTATGCTTTGGTATGGCATTCACATTTTTGTGTTGGCCATTGCAAGAAAGCATTAGTTGCTTAATGATAAGGTTAGTTGGCTTGTGTAAGAGAATATAATCTCTACCATTTCTCTCACTTCTAAGGTTAAAATTTTGCATTCATTCACACAAGTGTTGTGAGAAAGAATTTGAGAGAAAATAGAGAGAGTTCAAGCATTCACAAATGTTATGAGAGTGTTTGAAATTCCAAAAGCCAAACACCATTGTGACATCTTAATTCTCTAAATAGTTTAGAGGTTTGATCTTTGTGAGTGAAGCCCATACTTTGGTTTATTGGTTTCAAGTCATAGTTCGGAAGATCGAGTGGTTGATCCTAGCGTTGGACACCAAAGGATTGATCTCAGCTTATACAATAAAGGGAGAAGGCAAAGAAAATTTTAAAGATCCATACCAGACCCGGTGCCACCACAAGCAACTTCTGCCTCGCTAAGGAAAGTTGTTTCCTACAATTGGCATCGAAAGCTTAAGGTTGAAAAGTTTTCTTAACCCTTCTCATTTTAGTTTTGTTAATTTATATGAGATATAGATTATTAAAATGACTGTTGTGATGAGTAGGCACAATTAGATTCATGAGATGAATGGTTTTAATGTTCATGTGATGAATGTTTACTTTTGATTTATGTGATGAATGTATTACGTTGATCGTTATTTTTTCCAGCTCTTGTTTTTAGCATTGGAAATGTAAAACCATAAGGTCATATTCTTTCAAGTGTTGTAAGTTAAGACCATAAAGTCAAATTATTTTAAGTGTTGTAAGTCATTTCCTTTGAAATAAGTCCATTATGTAACCCTATTTATAACTTGGAGGAGCCGATGCCGCGAAGGACTTATGACAGAGAAATTCCACGAAGAACTCTACAACACTCCATGGAACAAGATTTGAAGACCAATGGATACCTTGGATTTATTGTACTAATTAGATTAATATAGAAAAATAAGAGCATGGTCAACGCAATTTTAAATGTGTATGTTTTTGTAATTTCCAGCCCTGGAAACTGGGTTACGTCGCGACGCAACCCCTTAACGCGTCATAATGCGCTTTATGCATACGAGTACTGAGGCTACTTTCTCGATCGCGTTGCGACGCAGATCTCCTCACATCACGATGTGACATAGACCTGATGCTTTTTTAGGTTCTAATTTTCTGGGCGTCGCGACGCGAACTGGTGGGCGTCACGACGCGAACTGGTGGGCGTCGCGATGCGAACTGGTGAGATTCCATCTTCCTCTGGTTTAAAGTGATTGTGCCTCACATCTTCCTCTGGTTTTACGTCCAGTAACGGCTGGAACGCCCTCTATGGGTAGGGGATAGGCTTCCCATCTAATTTTCTTATAAATTGGCAAACATGGTCTTTTAAAGTCAAATTCCCGAGACTGTATGATTGTCTTTCTTTATGAAATTGTGTGTGTAATCTGAGAATTTCACGATGAACATATCCACTAGGATGCATCTCATGAGTTAATGATATATCATCAAAAGGCTCATTACTCAGTCCATCACTAATGAATTATATTTTATCCTCACGATTATCGGACACCATTCCTAAAGAACGACAATGACTGTTGCATGTACAACGTCCACACTTATAACAAACACCCATTTGTTTAGCTCTTTATTTTTTTTGAATAGGTGCTTTTCCCTGAACCAGACATGTAAGGAATGAAGGAGTCAGGTGACTCACCTGCCAAACGAACCCTTGCTTCGATTACCCAACGAATATCACTAGAAATACCATGAATCATAAGAATTCTCATTCTTTATATACGGGCTTTGTAAATTTTAATCAGAGCATTTCGGGTAAGTGCAGGAAAATATTTATGGAGGGTTGCCAGAGTTTCTTCCATGCCTTGGTTTGTAGGGTATCAGTATTTTTACGAAACTGAAATAATCGACTTGAGTCACGGAGTACCGTTATCTGCTGCTTTACCGGGGTGAGAGATAAAATAAAAGAAGAAGAACACTGCAAAACTAAGAAAAATGGAAATTACATAAATATTAAACAGAACATGAAAGAAATTACATCAATCAAGGTATACCGAGTCTGACAGGAAAAAAGTTTCTTGAAATTTTGAGTACTCCAAAAAGGGTTTCAGACGCTGTCCATTTACTTTAAATACATCACCGTCCCTAGGATTCTCAATGTTAATAGCCCCGTATGGGTAAACGTGTTTCACAATAAATGGGCCACTCCATTTGGATTTTAACTTTCCAGGAAATAAATGAAGACGAGAATTATAAAGCAAAACCTTTTGACCAACTTCAAATATTTTTTGTGAAATTCGACTATCATGAAAGGCTTTAGTTTTAGCTTTAAGAATTTTCGTATTCTCATATGAATCATTCATTAACTCTTCAAGTTCATTTAGTTGCAATTTGCGTTCATGACCAACATTTTCAAGGTTTAAATTAAATGCTTTAATAGCCCAAAATGCTTTATGCTCAAGTTCTACAGGCAAATGATAAGGTTTTCCATAAACTAGACGATAGGGAGACATACCCAATGATGTTTTGAAAGCTGTTCGATATGCTCAGAGTGCATCAGTTAATCGAAGAGACTAATCTTTGCGATTCAGGTTAACCATTTTTTTTCTAGAATTTGTTTAATTTCACTATTTGCTAATTCTACTTGTCCGTTTGTCTGGGGGTGATAAGAGGTGGAACTTTGTGTGTGACTCCATACTTTTTCATTAAGGATTCAAAGGGTCTATTACAAAAGTGTTTACCTCAATCACTTATGATGGCCCGAGGAATTCCAATTCTTTTAAAAATTTGATCACAGTTGTGTGATCATTGTTCCAACAAGGAATTGCCTCGACCCATTTTGAAACATAGTTGACTGCAACTAAAATATATAAAAATCCAAAGGATGGTGGAAATGGGCCCATGAAATCTATCCCCCAACAATCAAATATTTCGATAACAATGATGGGATTTAAAGGCATCATGTTTCTTTTTTAAATAGATCCCAACTTTTGACAATTTTTGCAAGTTTTGCAGAAATTGTATGTATCTTTAAAAATGGTGGGCCAATAAAATCCACACTGTAAGATTTTTGCAGCGATTTTCTTAGATGAGAAATGACCTCCACATGCTTCTGAATGACATAATTGAATAACACCACATATCTCACTGTTAGGTATGCATTGTCTGAAAATTTGATCAGGGCAGCATTTAAACAGATAAGGATCATCCCAGTAGAATCTTTTGACTTCGGTAAAAAATTACCTCTTATCTTGTTGGCTCCAGTCTGGGGGTATCTTTCATGTTGCAAGAAAATTGACAATATTAGCATACCAAGGCATTAAGTTTACAGAAAATAAAAATTCATCGAGGAAAGAATCATTGATGGGAGTGGTATCGATTAGTGACTCATTTTTTAGTGTCGATAAGTGATCTGCAACCACGTTCTATGCCCCCATTTTTGTCTTTGATTGTGAGATTGAATTCTTGAAGCAACAAAATCCACCGTATTAATCTTGGCTTGGCATCCTGTTTAGTCATCAAATATCTAACAACAGTATGATCAGAGTACACAACAATTGAAGAACCGATTAAATATGATCGAAATTTATCCAATGCAAATATTACAACAATTAGTTCTTTTTATGATAATGTAATTCATTTGTGCACTGTTTAATGTTCTACTAGCGTAATATATCACATGCGGCTTACCTTCATTTCTCTGCCCTAGAACTGCACCAACTGAATAATCATTAGCATCACACATTAGCTTAAAGGGCAAAGACCAATCATGGGATTGCATAATAGGAGCAGAAGTCAAAAGACTGATTATTTTTTTGAATGATTTTTGACATTCTTCTGTCCATTCAAATGTTGCATCTTTTAATATGAGGTTACATAAGGGTCTGGATATGGTACTAAAGTCTTTAATGAACCTCCTATAAAATCCTGCATATCCTAAAAAAGAACGAATGTCCCTCACTTTTTTTAGTGATGGTAATTTAGAAATGACCTCTATTTTTTCTTTGTCAACCTCAATACCTTTAGACGACACAACATGTCCTAAAACAATTCTTGAATCAGTCATGAAATGGCGTTTTTCCTAATTTAACACAAGTCATTTTTCTTCACTTCTTTTCAAAATATTTTCCAGATTAGTCAAGCAATTATCAAATGAATTCCAAAGACAGTTATATTATCCATAAAGACCTCTAAATAGTGTTCAACCATGTCACTAGATATGCTCAACATGCATCGTTGGAATGTTGCAGGTGCATTACAAAGTCCAAAAGGCATTTTCCTAAATGCAAATGTTCCAAAAGAGCATGTGAATGTGGTCTTTTCCTGGTCTTCTAAAGCAATGGGAATCTGATAATAACCCAGGTAACCATCAAGAAAATAATAATAAGGGTGTCCAGCTACTCTTTCTAAAATTTGGTCAAGAAATGGCAAAGGGAAATGATCTTTTCTAGTTGCGTCATTCAATTTTCTATAATCAATGCACATAGGCCAACTAGATGAAATGCGAGTTGGGATCAATTCCCCTTTATCATTTTTTACAACAGTGATTCAAGACTTTTTAGGTACAACATGTGTAAGACTTACCTACTTACTATCAGAAATATGATAGATAATGCATGCATCAAGAAGTTTAAAGACCTCATTTTTTACTACTTCTTTCATGTGAGGGTTTAATCTTCTTTGGGGTTGACGATATGTCCTACCATTATCTTCTAGATGTATTCGGTGTGTGCAGATTAATGGATTACTACCTTTTATGTCTTTTAAAGTCCATCCAATTGCCAGTTTATGTTCTTTCAACACATTTAAAAGTTTACCTTCTTGATCGCTTGTGAGAGAAGAAGAAATTACCACATGGTAAGTTTGATTATCTTCTAGAAATGCATATTTCAGTCCTTCTGGCAAAGCTTTTAACTCCAAATTGGGTGTTTCTTCATGTTTTTCTTCTTCCAATGTTCCCAGTTCTTCCAAATTTTTAATCTTTATAGTCAAGTAGAAAATCATTAGTAATATCCGAATCTATTTGCACACTTGACTCAACATAATTAGCAGTAAAAATTTCCATGGGATCAGATAAACTCCCCTGAATATGCTCATCCACAATATGTTCAATTGATTCTGCGCTTTCGCTTTCATTATCTTCATCATATGGATGTTTGCACATGTTAAAAATATTTAACTCTAATGTCATGTTGCCCAAAGAAAGATTCATGGTTCTATTCCTGCAATTTATTAAAGCGTTAGCTGTCGCTAAAAATGGCCGACCAAGTATTACAGGGATTGGCTTATAACTGTCTTCCACAGGTTTTGTTTCTAAAACAATAAAAACCACATGATATATGAATTTATCAATTTGTAATAACACAACTTCCACAATCCCTTTTGGTACCTTAACTGATCTATCGGTAAGTAAAAGGGTAGTAGAGATTGGTTTCATCTCACCGATATTAAGTTGTTGGTAAACCGAAAATGGCAGTAAATTTACACTAGCTCCAAGATCAAGCAAATCACGTTCAATGTTTTGATTTCCAATAATACAAGAAATAGTTGGACAACCAGAGTCTTTGTATTTTAATGCATTATTGGTTGAGAGAATGGAACTTACCTGTTCATATAGAAAAGCTTTCTTTCTTAGCTGATGTTTTCTTTTAACGGTGCACAGATCTTTCAGAAATTTGGCATATGTGGTATCTGTTGAATGGCATCTAACAAAGGGATATTGACCTTTACCTGTTTGAATATTTCATAAATCTCTGGGGAATGGTTCAATTTCTTTATTTTTAATGCCTGAGGAAATGAAGGTGCATGAGAAAAACTATTATTATCAACGACAGGTAATGGTTCATCAACCCATTCCTTACCATCTGATTCTGATTTTTCCTCAGTTTCACGAGGTTCAAGAATAGGTCTGTGGATGGTCTTACCACTACGAAGAGTAATAATAGATTTGACTTGGTCTAAATGTTGACTTCCAGAACTACCCTCGTGAGGGTTTTGATGACTCTTGGGATTTGACTGAGGTTGTGCAGGAAACTTAACTTTTCTTTAATGGCCAAAGCAGATGTGATTTTATCAAAAGTTTCCTTCAAATCATTCATCATTTGTGTATTTTGGTTATTGATGGTTTCTTATTTTTCCATGAATGCACTCAAGTTATCTTCAACGGTTTTCCTAGGTGGTGGGACATATGGTGCATAATTCTGGGAATTTTGAAAATTCTGGTGAAACTGGGGAGGTTGGTGTGAAGGTTGTGATTAGTTATCATTCCTCCAATTGAAGTTTGGATGGTTTCTCCAACCAGGATTATAGGTCTGTGAGTATGGGTTTGGATTTGGTCTATTGAATGTGTTTATGGAACTTACCTGGTCATGAAGACATTCTTTCAGGGTTGGTAAGGACAGGCAAACTTCTGTGACATGTTCATTTGAACTACAGATTTGACGTATGACTTCCTGAACCAACTTGACATGATCACTCTTCCTTGTTTCTAGAGCCTCAACTTTTTTAGACAGAAATGCATACTTGGCAGCAAGGTCACGGTCTTCTCTAATGTTAAACATACCTCTACCAGATGGCTGTGGATTAACAGATGACTCATATGTACCAATTATATCCCATTGTTGTGTATTCTCTGCTATATGCTTTAGGTAATCTAGTGCATCCTCGGGATCTTTGTCCCTAAACTCACCATTACACATCATCTCTACTACTTGTCTACCTTGGGGTGTAAAACCCTCATAGAATTGGGCAACTAACCTCCATGTTTCAAACCCGTGATGTGGACAAATATTTAACATTTCCTTATACCTCTCCCAACATTGGTAAAGTGTTTCCCCGACTCTTGTGTGAATGTTGTGATTCTTCTCTTCAAGGAATTTGTCCTATGAGGGGAAATAAATTTTTAAGAAACTGCTCTTGTAAATCATCCTATGTTCTAATAGATCCTGACCTAAGGTTTTGTAGCCAAATTTTAGCTTTATCCTTTAAAGAAAAGGGAAAAAACTTTAACCGAATTATATTCATGCTACAATTTTGGTCTATTCAAGTGTTACATAATTCTTCGAACTCTCTTAGGTGCTGATAAGGGTTTTCTGATTCTAGACCGTGGAATGTGGGTAAAAGATTTATGACACTTGACTTAAAATTGAAGCGTGCTGCTTCTGGCGGAAAAACAATGCAAGATTGTGATCCTGACCTAGTGGAATTCATGAATTGTCTGAGTGTCCTAGGGTGATTAGGATCTCCATGTTGAGACTCGTTTTCTTCCTGGTTAACTCTCTCGGGCAGGTGGATTTTCAATTTGGTTTTCAGCCATTCTGACAAACAATGAAGGTGATGAAGACTCTCTTTTTAATCTGCCGCTAGATGTTCGAGACCAGTGTTTCATGTAACTTAAAAACAAACTATATGCAAAAATATGAAATTCCAAATACAAAACTTAAAAACGAAATTAAACTAATAAAATAAAAATGAAAAGAACAAATAAAGGAAATACAGATGCAGAAAATAATAAAAAAAATACGAAATAAAAATAAAAATAATGGAAAGGAAAGTAGAAAAAGAAGAAATTAATTACTATTCTATCTACTAAATAATACTTCCCCGGAAACGGCGCCAAAAACTTGACACGCTCGAAAAGTGGTCTTTTACTCCTAAGTATAAGAGTGTCGAAGTAATAAAATAACCTGGTGAGTCCGGGGTCGATCCACAGAGAAGAGATTTAGCAAAATAGAATAGTGAACAGTGCGGGAATGAAAAGTTTGCTTTGTTGAAGTAGTTGGAGGATTTTAGGTTGGAATACAATAATAGAAGGAAATGCTGGAGTTAGGGGATCAACTTTCATTCTTTTAAACATTTAGAAATCTTGCTTTATCATAATTTATAAATTACCATTTTTACCCACTTAATCTATTACAGGAAATAATTATGCCAATATAAAGAACCAGCCATAAAGGCGGTAATCATTTATGTCGATAATTAGTCCTACCAAGGTACTAAGTATGCCAAAAACATAAAATTGGCCATCAAGGCGGTGATACCGTTTGCCTATAACAAGTTCTATCAAGGTACTTAATTATGCTAAAATCATATAAAACCAGTCATATAGGTGGTGGAAAGATAAAACCAGCCATAAATGTGGTAGACAGATAAAACCAGCCATAAAGGCGTGGTAGACAGATAAAACCAGCCATAAAGGCAGTATAAAGATTGTCAATAATTAATCAAGATTTAAATCAAGTTTTAATCATTAGATTTCAATTTATTTATTAAAAAATAAGCGAGTTTAATCTATGTTTCCATCATAAAAGCTTCAGCCTTACCCCAGCATAAAAGAAATTAGCTAATCATTTTGTAATAAAACATACTCGTACTTTTATTATTGAAAGAAAAAGACATTACAAAAAGCTTTAAGTAAATAAACAAACAAGACTCTCTCCAAGATTTACAGAGGAATCAGGAAAGAAAGAATGAAAATTTCTAATGCCGGAAGCTCCTATTTATAGGCAACTTGGCCACCCAGACCAGCGAATGCATGTTTTGGACACGTGTCAGAGAATGGTAAAGCCACGTTGGGGACACGTGTCAGAGAATGGTGAAGCCACGTTGGGGACACGTGTCAGAGAATGGAGAAGCCATGTTGTAGGCCACGTGTCGCGACGTAAAGAGAATTGGGTATGGCAAACAGAAATATGCACTTAGTATATGGTGGTGGCAATCTTGGATTGATGGGGTGTATTTCAAAAGCTGTACAAGAAGGTGGAAGTCAAGTTTTGGGGATCATCCCAAAACCCTTAACAGAAAGCCATATCATCGGAAAATCAAATGGAGAAGAATGTATTGTCCCAGGTATGTTTGAAAGACTCATTGAAATGATCAATCATGCTGATGCTTTCATTACTTTACCAGGTGGGCTCGGAACGTTGGAAGAAATATTCACTGTTGCGTCATGGGCAAACTTGAATATTCACCAAAAACCTAATGGGCTGTTTAATGTTAATGGATTTTTCGATTTTCTTTTTGTATTTCTTGAAGATGCCAAAAGGAATGGGTTTATTTCAAAACCGGTAAGAGATATCTTCCTAACTGCACTAACAACTGATGATTTAATTGACCAACTCTTAGCTTATGAACCAAAAATCGACCCTATTCTTTCCAAGTTGAACTGGTCTGGTAATGATCGTGGCAAAAAGCACAAAGTAAACCTGGACCTTAATCTGCAATCTTTAGTTATAACTGTCAATTCCACAATAACTAGGTGATATCTTCTAAACTCTTTCTTTCTTTCTTTAAACATTGGGGACAATGTCTCGTTTTGGTTGGGGGGAGATGATAGTTTACCAAATAAATAATTTTCATGTTTATGTCTGTTTCATTGATGTTAGTTTTTACTGTGTTGTTATTTTGTGTGTAAAGATATATATACACACAAACTAACAACAATTTTTTTTTTCTAAACCAAGTGGAATTGTTGTTCAGAGGTAGTTGTGAAAAGAGTTTTCACTCCTGAGATGCATCTCAATATAATTCGTAACAAGTTATTTATCGTTCCTTTCTTTTTGAATCATTTAAATTTGTGAATTCTCCATAACATTGATTTAATTTGATCTTTATATGCTCGTCTGGCAGATATTATCAAAAACATGGTAACATATGACCATGGGTGGTAAGTGAAAATTCTGTAATATTTAGTTCTCTAATTTGTTGGAGGTAACACCTAAAAGCAGTGAAATTTTTATTATTATGCAAAAAAAAAAGTTTGAATAAAGTTCATTTTGTAGCCTTTTTAACCCGAGCAATTATGTCCGTAGGGGTGTTTTAACACTTAGTACCCTAAGGCAAACTGGTCTGGGAATTACTGGCCCAAAGATCGTTACAAGGGTTAAAAAGAAAGCTTAAGGGGATCAGACACTGTTTATCTGAGATCCGAGCAATTAAGTCCGTAGGGGTGTCTTAACACCTAGTGCCCTAAAACTAACTGGTTTGGGAGTCACTGGCCCAAAGTTCGATACATGGATTGAAGATATATTTTAGACACTATTATCTGAGATCCGAGCAATTAAGCCCGTAGGGGTGTTTTAACACTTTGTGCCCTAAAACCAACTGGTTTGGGAGTCACTGGCCAAAAGTTCATACATGGATTGAGATATATTTATAAATAAACTTTCACTGCCAAAAATGTGTAAACTCTAATATAATTTTAGGACAAAAATATTACTCTCTTTTCAACAAATACATGTGATATTGTGGGCACAATATATTGATTAATACCTTGTTTTATGAGTATATGGAAGAATGGTAAAAAGGTATAGGAGAAGTCATTTATTTGATCATTCAGAAAGAAAGAAAATAATTGTTGACTTAGATTAGAATTTTTCTTTTAGATTCCGCTTAAATTACTAGGGGCTAGTAATAAGCTGGTTGGGGGTGTGATGAATACTAAAAAGTGCATATTTATTAGACGATAAGTTAATCATTTTACACTTATAGTTTCACTAATCCCTTTAAATTGACACATTTGTGAAATAATATTTTAAAGTTATGCTTTGAGTGCTTTTATTGTGTTATTTTATGTTTTTGTCAGGAAAAATACTGCTCGGAAGCTCGACGGGACAAATCAGACTTGAAAAAAAAAATTGAAATTCTCCAAGCACGTCGTAAATTATACAAGCACGTCGTAAATTCTGCAAGCACGTCGTAAATTCTGCAAGCACGTCAGAAATTTTGCAAGCACATCGTAAATTCTGCAAGCACGTCGTGACAGGTGGAACCTTTGCGTCGCGACTCGTGTCCTACAACGTAGCTTCGCCATTCTCTGACACGTGTCCCCAACGTGGCTTCACCATTCTCTGACACGTGTCCTCAATGTGACTTCACCATTCTCTGACACGTGTCTACAACATGCATTCGTTGGTCTGGGTGGCCAAGTTGCCTATAAATAGGAGCGTCCGGCATTAGAAATTTTCATACTTTCTTTCCTGATTCCTCTGTAAATCTTGGAGAGAGTCTTGTTTGTTTATTTACTTAAAGCTTTTTGTAATGTCTTTTTCTTTCAATAATAAAAGTACGAGTATGTTTTATTACAAAATGAGTAGCTAATTTCTTTTCGTCTGGGGTAAGGGTGAAACTTTTATAATGAAAACATAGATTAAACTCGCTTCTATTATAATAAATAAATTGAAATCTAATGATTAAAACTTTATTTAATTCTAGATTAATTATTGACAATCTTTCTACCGCCTTTATGGCTGGTTTTATCTTTCTACCGCCTTTATGGCTGGTTTTATCTTTCTACCGCCTTTTATGGCTCGTTTTATCTTTCTACCGCCTTTATGGCTCGTTTTATCTTTCTACCGCCTTTATGGCTCGTTTTATCTTTCTATCGCCTTTATGACCGGTTTTATCTTTCTATCGCCTTTATGGCTGGTTTTATCTTTCTACCACCTTTATGGATGGTTTTATCTTTCCACCGCCTATATGGCTGGTTTTATACGATTTTGGCATTAATGAAGTACTTTGGTAGGACTTGTTATAGACAAACGGTATCACCGCCTTTATGGCTGGTTTTATGTTTTTGGCATGCTTAGTACCTTGGTAGGACTAATTATTGACAGAAATGACTACCGCTTTTATGGCTAGTTCTTTTTATTGTCATAATTAATTCCTGTAATGGATTAAATGGGTAAAAATGGTAATTTATAAATTATGATAAAACGAGATTTCTAAATATTTAAAAGACTAAAAACAGATCCCCTAACTCCAGCATTTCCTTCTATTATTGTATTCCAACCTAAAATCCTCCAACTACTTCAACAAAGCAAACTTTTCATTTCTGCACTGTTCATTATTCTATTTTGCTAAATCTCTTCTCTGTGGATCGACCCCGGACTCACCTAGTTATTTTATTACTTCAACACTCTTATACTTGGGAGTAAAAGACCACTTTTCGAGCGTGTCAATAGGAATAAGAGTTATTTCAGATATATTAATTTATTGAGAATGTCTCAGTCTATCATGCGAATACTTGACCTACCCTATGGCGGCACTTATTTGTGGGATGATAAATAATCATAGCATAGTAATTCTTTTAGGTTTCTAATTCATTATACATTGATCATGCATCATGTTTAATTTTATGCCTAAATGTTTGACAATTTTAATATGCAATGAATGAATGTTGAATGCGCGTTTATTATTTTTCATTCATGGCATCTACAATTATCTCAATTCTCAAACAACAAGAAAAATTATCTGTGGATAATTATGTTGAAAAGTGACATGAATGCTATTTTGGTCTGCGAAGACCTTAAATTTATCCTAATGGAGGAATGTGATCGGTGAAATCACATACGTAACGCAAGCGCACGTATCAATTAAGTAGTATAAAATGTATCGATCCCACAAGGACTTAATACCTAGGCTATTAATTTATGACGTTAAATATTTACGAGTATCTAATAGATTGATTATTGTTTTGGATGGTGATTTTTGTCTGAAAACAAGTAAATAAAACAGTGCGAAAGTAAATTAAAGAAAAATTCAATATTATAAAACTATCTAGGGTTGTGAATCCTTCCAATATCTTTTAAAGATAAAGTGGTTATCTCATGCTTGTATAATATATCGGTTTATTAACCTGGAGCACGAAAGTATGCAAAAGCCTATGTCGATGGTCAGATGCAAACACCCAAATAACCCAATTAATCATATGTATATGTTAACCAAGTTACCTGAATTCATTAAGATTAGTTCCAATTAATCATATGTCTATGTTAATCATATGTCGATGGTCATGTAAGGAAATCTACCTAAGGGTCACCATGCCCCAAGATGAGATCGTGAGCTATTGAGTCTAAGGCTGAAACCTAAAATTCCTTCGTCAAGTTTATTTTAAATTTCCCAGATCAATCTTATTAGTGGCCAGTTAACAAGAAGCATTAAGCTTAAGACTCAATAAAAAAATCTTTATATTACCCAAAACATAAAATAACCCCTTATAAATCGGTAATATTGGAATTCCTCACAGTCCTAGATAAGACATTTAGTTACCACACATATCTAGGACTAGTGAAGACATAAATAAAGAAAATGACATAAAGTAAAACTTGGAAATTAAAAAGGTAAAAAAAACAATAAAAAAAATATTGGGGTTAGAGGATCCACTTTATTACTTCTAATTTAGATATCTCCATTATTATAATATATAAACTTTGCATGACATTACCAACCGACCATATAGGCGGTATCCTGATTAAGTCAGATTTATAATTAATTCCAACCGACTGTAAAGGCGGTATCCAATTTAGTCAGGTTAAAATCAATTTAATTAAGTCCAACGGACCATAAAGGCGGTATCCCATTAAGTCAGGTTTTAAATAGTTTATATATTATAATTAAGGGAGATTAAACTAAATATTAGTAATAAAATCTTTACCCTTCACCCCAGCAGATGGGATTTACCTCCTCATACTGAAAAGTAAAATAAAGACTGAAAAGTAAAATAAAGAAAGAACTATTGCGTAAAATAAAAATTAAATACAAAAAACTGTAAATAAACAAACAAGATACAATCTTCTTAGTATTCTTAAGAAAATCCCCAGAACAATGTATGAATTTTCCTTCTGATTTCGGCCTCAATTTATAGGGAAAATTTTGTCCGTGCGTCGCGACGCGCCGTTGATTTGATGCGATGATGACACGTGGCTGCTAGCAGAATTATTTGCTCGGCGTCGTGACTCGTGAAGTTGTGTGCGTCGCGGCGCTGACGTAAGCAATGATGTGTAATATCGGCAGCATGGGATGATGACACGTGTCCGGTGCATGATAGCAAGATTGCTGTGATGTTGACACGTGTCCGTCGTATTTTAGCGGTCGCGACGTAGAATTCCAATTTTGCCATTTTATCTGATTTCCATCGTTTAAGCCCTGATTTGATTCCAGAGAGTCCTGTTATTTTATTTATCTACAAAATAACACAAAAAATATCAAAATATTCATAAAAGTCAAGAAACTATACAAAATATTAAGTAAAAGAGACGATAAATATTGATATATTTACCGCTTATCACACCCTCAAACCTAACATTTTGCTAGTCCTCGAGCAAAACAACAAAATAAAATGCAATAAACAACTTTAAATAAAATTAAACTAAGCCACTTTCATAGGGATCACGATTGCATTTACCGTATGCAACAAGCCTTTAAACCCCTAGGTGTCCCTAGTGGATGAGTTGTAGTCTCGTGAGGGCTTACAGTGACGATACCCACAAATGTCAATCTAATGCACACAAAAGCAAAAAGTCAAACAAATTAGTGACTAAACAAGTGAAACTCTTATCCAAGTTAATAACTGTTTTCTTTCTTTCTAAATTACCAAATAAATAAATTCTCCGATTATTTTTACCATTCTCCATATACACAACCAACAAGGTATTAATCAGCTCATTGTGCCCACAATATTCATAAGTGTAGTTGAAAAAAAAATAATATTTTTGTCCTAAAGTTATATCAGAATTCACACCTTTTTAACAGTGAAACTTTTTCTAATTTTTTTTATTTATTTACAACATCTTCAATCCATGTAGCGAGCTTTGGGCCAGTGACTCCCAAGCCAGTTGGCTTTAGGGCACTAGGTGTTAAGACACCCTTACAAACTTAATTACTCGGATTTCAGATGTTTAAAATTTTTTTTTCCATCGCTTTCTTAGATGCTTCCTCCAATTAAACTAGAGCACTTAATATTACAAATTTTCACTTAGAACTCATGGTCGTATGTTACCATGCATGTTGATAATACCTGTCAACTGAATATACGAAGATCCAATTTAATCAGTATTATGGAGAATTAACAAATTAAATAATTCAAAAGGAAATAAACAAAAATTAACTTGTTACGAAATAGGTTGAGATACGTCTCAGGAGTGGAAATTCCTTACTCAGCTATCTCACACCAATTTCACCTGATTAGTCAAGTTAAAACACAAAAACAAAATATTCTTTTTTAATTTTTTTTAATTTTTTTTTATTTTTGACTAAAAAACAAGTAAAAATAACACAACGAAAAAAAATAAAAATAAGATACTAATCAACTATTCCCCTCCCCCAAAACTAATTGAGACATTGTCCCTAATGTCTAAAAAGTAGAAGAAGAGTTTAGAAAACAGTACCTGGTTAGCTGAAATTCTACATCTAAAAAGAAAATTAAAGATTAAGATCCAGATTTATCCAACGCTTCTTACCACGATCATTATCGGACCAGTTTATCTTGGAAATGATGGGGTCAATTTGTGGTTCAAAGGCTAAAAGTTGGTCAATTAAATCGTGGGAAGTTTTGGCAGTGAAGAGTGTTGCGAAGCGGCCGCGAGTGCGCAACGGAAAAATAAAATTATGATGCCGCTTTCCCTTTGCCCAAGACCCATTTGTTTTGATTATTCTACAAGTCTAGGCATGTTACTATATATTCTAAGCATAAAACTCATAAAACATGCAAAGAACATAAACCTAAACATGCTAACTATCATAAGAACTTTAATTAAAATAAAGAAAGAAAAATGACTTACTTGAACCGTAGACTCATCCAGTCCTCCCTCCAATCTACAAGCTTTTCTCAAACTAAGCAAGCTCTTCCATGTTCCAAAGAGCCACCCAAGTGTGTGGCCTCTAAAGATGCACACACCAAAGCCAAAACTCAGCGGCAAGACTACGCCTTGAGTGCACGGGTATTTTACCATTGGTGCTAGCCTAGGCAAATACCTTAAAACTTTTAACTTGAGATTCCTCTAGTCAATTAGACTTAAGGATCCTCAAAATCAGTGGCTTACTCTTAAAATTTAGAGTTGTTCACTTATATAAACCCAAGATATGAAAGGTTTGGTGCAAAAATTTGTGAAGAATTATTTGGGTTTAATTATGAATCCGATGTGGGATAAAAGCCAATTTAATCTTAGCCATTGGATATTAATTTAGTGGTTTAATGAGATTATAAAATTCTAATAAGAGTTTGGGCCGAATTGGAATTCAAAACAAATAACAAAAATAAATATAAATTTTTTTTACTATTCATGCGATACTATTCACGTGGATAGTGAATTTTTTTATCTATTTATTCTAATTCCCAAAGTGCCCCTATCGTCATTCACCAATCCCTAAGCCACTATGGAACCTCATAAATGATCTGTTCAATAATTAAACACATTGAACCATTTATGAACAATTCTTACAGCAATCATATATGTTGTTAAATATGTACTGTGCACTGTTAACCATTGATTTCGACTTTGTTGTGTGTGACCTTTTGGGTTCCCCTCGAGTTGGACATGAAATTAATCGTGACAATTTAATCGAACATAAATTATCTTCCGATCAGATGGTCGTTCGATTTCAATGACCAAGGTTGACATATAGCAACATGCCAAGGCCCCCAAATGAGAAGGAAAGATATATATACCCATTCTGTATGCGATTTACATATGATACGGTCCCTCGCCTCACTATATCCCCACCGATTGACCTAGGGTACGGAAAATGTCTACCCATATGGTCAAAGGTATGATGTTGATAGTGTCATGAATCGTGCTAACCCAAGAATCTCACATGATTCTTCCGCTGTGGCCACAGTCTCAAGCACTGATCACACATATCAACCCGCGAACTGGAGTACTACTCTTATAAGAAAATATTATCCGAGAGAGTGGCGATTCTCTGTTGTATCTTTACAAACTTCATGTGTTTCAACAAATGACCCAATCATACCCTTATGACCAGATCTTTTGAACCGGGGAAGGAGAATTTCAAATTTATTTGATCCACACATAAGATTGTAAAAACCTCAAGTCTAAGGACTAGTCATATAATCGATACATGAAAGTTCTCACAGACACATGGGATAAACACTCCATATGAAAACTTTTGGTGGTCAGTTTGATGGACATGAGCAACTCATGCATCCATGTAATACACCAAGCGGACGGATCTCCGCTAGTAGCCTATGAGATCGGCTACCCCACTTAAGGGCGGATCATATCATCATGCTAGTCTCTCCGCTTTGTGAACGCCCAGATTATTCACAAAACTATGACTAGGAACATTTAAGAGTAATGATTCTCATAAGGCATGGAAGCCATCGTCTTATTACTCTAATGGTTTTATTACAGTGTTGATGATTCATATAAGTTATGTAAGACACGTATACTAAAGATTGTCATTTTATTAATTAATGAAAATATTACGAATACATATACATATAGCCCATCCACAAGTTGGGTATAGGGCATATCCCTAACAATCTCCCACTTGCACAATAGCCAACTAGTATGAATCTGGACACCATACTCTCGGGTGTGCCTATCATGCTTTTGTTGAGTCAGCCCTTTAGTCATAGAATCTGCAAGATTATCTTCTGTGGGTATTGTCTCTATAATAACTTCTTTTCTCTCAACAATCTCACTGATAAGATGAAATCGCCTGAGTACATGCTTGGATTTCTGGTGGGACCTTGGTTCATTTGATTGAGCAATGGCGCCCGTGTTGTCACAATACATCGTGATGTCATTCTTTATCACAGGAAGCACTTCCAGTTCCGTGATGAACATCTTTATCCAGACTGCTTTTTTAGCTGCCTCAGATGCTGCAGTATACTCGGCTTCAGTGGTGGAGTCCGCTGTAGTTGACTGCTTCGAGCTTTTCCAACTGACAGCACCGCCATTCAAAGTAAACAGATATCATGTTTGCGATCTGTTGTCATCCCTATCGGTCTGAAAGCTCACATCACAGTAACCAATGAATTTTATCTCAGAACAATCTCCGTATGTCAAAAACACATCCTTAGTTCTTCTCAGATACTTGAGGATTGTTTTGACAGCTGCCCAGTGTTGCTCACCAGGATTTGCCTGATACCTGCTCATTATGCTAAGAACATAAGAGACATCAGGTCTTGCATATAGCATGGCGTACATGATCGATCCTATTGCTGAAGCATAAGGGATCCTACTCATACGCTCTCTATCTGAAGGAGTATGTGGACATTGCTCCTTAGATAATTTGATTCCATGACAAGTAGGTGAATTACCTCTTTTGGAATCTTCCATTTTGAATCTTTTCAAAACTTTATCTATGTACGTAGATTGAGAAAGTCCTAACAACCTCTTAGATCTATCACGGTAGATCTTAATGCCGAGGATGTAGGCTGCTTCTCCCAAATCTTTCATGGAGAAATTCGGAGATAACCATTGTTTGGTGGCTTAAATCATGGGAATATCATTCCGATGATTAATATGTCATCGACATATAATATAAGAAATACAACAGCATTCCCACTACTTTTCCTGTAAACACAAGGCTCATCTACATTTTTGATGAAGTCAAATTCTTTGATTGTCTCATCAAATCGTATATTCCAACTTCTGGAGGCTTGCTTGAGTCCATAAATGGATCGTTTAAGCTTGCATACTTTATTATGATCATCCTTAGATGCAAACCCCCAGGTTGTGTCATATAGACTTCCTCTAGGAGGTTCCCATTAAGAAAAGCTTTTTTGACATCCATCTGCCAAATCTCATAATCAAAGTGTGCAGCTAGTGCCAGTAAAATTCGAATGGACTTTATCATTGCAACAGGCGAGAAGGTTTCCTCATAGTCAATTCCTTGGTTTTGTCATAACATTTCGCCACCAACCTAGCCTTATAGGTTTGGATGTTGCCTTCTGCATCAGTTTTACGCTTGTAAATCACTTGCATGGGTTTATCCCTTCAGGTGCATCTACCATCGTCGTATACCCTTCAGGATTCAAGTCCATACTGATTCTGATATGAGTCTATTTCGGATTTCATGGCCTCAAGCCACTTGACTGAATCAATGTCACGCATTGCTTCGTCATAACTGGTGGGATCGTCATTATCAATGACCTTATCATGTTCCTCATCAATACGGAAACCATATCTTTCAGGCTCATGTCTTTCCCTACCAGACCTTCTGAGTTCATAACCTTGTGGTTGTTCCGTCGCTGCCCTTTTGAGGGGCCTGGGGTTTAGTTCTATGTTAGTTTGTTCTTCTCGTACCTCATCGAGGTCAAGTCTACTCCCACTATATTTCTTGAGAAGGAATTCATTCTCTAGAAATTTAGCATTTCGTGAGACAAATGTTATTTGTTCATTTGGGACGTAGAACACGTATGCTCTTGAGTTCAAGGCATATCCTACAAACTTACATTTAACTGCCCTATCATCCAATTTGTTAGTTTGTGTGAGCTTGACATATGCGTCACATCCCCAAACTCTTAGATAACTAAGACTATGACGTTTCCCAGACCATAACTCATATGGTGTTTGACTAACAGTCTTGGAAGGAACTTGATTTAGTAGTAGTGTTGCAGTTTCTAAAGCAAGACCCCAAAATGAAAGAGGTAGATCCGTGTCTGGCATCATTGATCGGACCATATCTAATAATGTCTGATTTCTCCTTTCGGAGACCCCATTATGCTGTGGAGTTCCCGGAGGAGTCCACTGGGAAACAATGCCATTTTCTCTCAAGTAATCTTGAAATTCGTTACTTAAGTATTCACCACCTCGGTCAGACCTTAGTGACTTAATACTTTTATTAAGCTAGTTTTCTACTTCAGCCTTGAAATCTTTGAATTTCTCAAAGGCTTCAGATTTGTACTTCATAAGGTATACATACCCATATCACGAATGATCATCGATAAAGATAACGAAGTAGGAGAATCCACCTCTAGCAGTGACTGATATTGGTCCGCATACATCAGAGTGTATGAGTTCTAATGTCTCCGCTGCACGATGTTCTTTACTTTTGAAGGGTAATTTGGTCATTTTACCAAGTAAACAAGACTCACAAGTTCCATACGGTTTATATTTGAAGGGTCTGAAATACTCATCCTTATGTAGCTTAGTTAATCTTGTTTCATTGATATGACCTAAGCGACTATGCCATATAAGTGATTCATTGAGATTATTCGAGTTAACGTTGTATATATTAGAGGTTGAACATTCTTTGTTAGTTTGTAAGACATAGATACCATTATTCAAAATACCATCTCCATATTTTATTTCATTGAAATAAATAGAACATTCATTACAACTTATTAGGCATGAAAAGCCTTTATTACATAAAAAGAAATTGAAATGATGTTCTTTACTAGAGAAGGTACATAAACACAATCTTCTATGTCTAAAACTAAACCATTCAGAAAAACTAATGAATAAGTCCCCACGCACAATGCAGCCAGTTTTGCTCCATTACCCATGCGTAAGTCAACCTCCCAATGACTGAGTCTCCTACTGTTTCTCAGGCCCTGCACATTGTTACACAAGTGAGTCCCACAACCGGTGTCAAGCACCCAAGTAGAAGGTTCAGAGTTTTGAGATTATAGTTCAATCATATACAACATACCTGAAGCATTGGGCTTCTTGGCCTCTTGGGCTTCCCTAGCTTCCTTGGCTTTCAAGGATCTGCAGTCTTTCTTCCAATGACCCTTCTTTCCACAAAAGAAACATTTCTCATTTCCCTTTTTCTTCTCCACCTTACCATTGGGCTTTAGGTGATCTGGAGCCTTAGCCTTGCCCTTATTTTTCTTTGGGCCTCGTGGCTTCAGGTCCGTACCCGTAAGCATGACAGAGGTTTTAAGCTCCGGTTTCAAGTCCTTCTCTGCTTACTTTATCAGATTGTGCAATTCTGCTAAAGTAGCTTCTTTATCAGATAGATGAAACTGTATAATAAAGTTAGAGAATTCTTTTGGTAAGGACTGAAGAATTAGATCCTGACATATCTCATGATCCATGATGAACTCGAGGTTGGCCAATTTTTCAATGTGGCCAATCATCTTAAGCACACGTCCACTAACATATCCTTCCTTATACCTTGTTTGGAAAAAGGCACATGTCACTTGAAATCTCACGGTATGAACGGAAGTTGCATACAACTCCTTCAAGTGAAAGATGATGGTTTGAGCATCCATATCTTCGTGAGATTTCTGAAGTTCGTCCGACATAGAGCCAATGATTATGAAAATGCTTGCTCATCATCATCGACGTGTTTCTTCCAAGCATCGAATGTATTTTGGTCAGCATCTTCTGTGGGTTCAGGGGGAACGGTCTTTCAAGAACATAGAAAATCTTTTCTTGTCGTAAGATAATTTTAATATTTCTAAACATTCATTATAGTTGTCCCCTTTGAGCTTATGCACATTAAGGATGGAACGAAATGATACTCTATTTTCCATTTGAATTTTTGTGAAATATTTTAACCCACTTGTTAAGCGAGAATGTTAAAATTAGGAATATGTTTTTCATTAATGTTTCATAATAAAATGGGCTTTTAATATTATGAATTTGCTCCCACTCAATTGTTTTAAAATTTTAAGCAAATCACATTCATCCCAATATGATGGATTTCTTGTGGGCAAGGATCCCATTATCATTATTTCATAACTCCGACTAGGGCTGGTCATTATAAAATACGATAATTAGGTAGGTTCCCAACCAATTTATGATATAAATCACAATTCCTTGATCATTGGGTTAGGCAATCAAACATGCCATAACTTATGCTAGTCCTCGTGGACACCCAATCTTTGCCACTAAGTTATAATACCACGCCTAAGGGTCGCTGCATCTTATGACTCAGAAAAGTCAAACCATTGGCAATTGTACGATTTAGGGACAAATTGGTATTGGTCAGTCTGGTAAAGCCTAGTCCTGCCAATACGGTTTAAGCCCTTTGGGTCTATACTTTACAATGTGAGGCAAATTTTAGACTTAAATTATTATTGAGGATTTTAGCAAGTTTAAGTGAATAACTGGTAAATGGATTCCTCCATTGAAAATTCCCCAGAGGGAGGGTGGAGCGAACTCTCTTAAATACCCTTACCTCTTAGGCTCTTATCGCCTTGGTGACATGAATAAACAATAGATCCTCCAAATTAGTCTAACACTTTAAATATGCTTTAAGGTAAGCTTTGAGTAAATGATTATATAGATGTCTTCACAGCTTTTCCTTTTGGCTATAAAAAGGTAGTGAGTGAAGGAAGACACCAAATCATTATCTAACTCTAGTAATACCTTTGGTTAAATTAACTTTATTTTGGAAAGTTTTATTAACCCCTTGGTCCCAACCCACTTGTATCTTTTATAATGCCTTTTTATTATAAACAAGTGATTTATATTGATTAGCCTTAAAGGTAATAAATCTCTAAGTTCATCACGGAATAATTACTTAGCTAAGGGATAAGCAATACACTTTCTATTTCTTAGAAAGTCTCTAGATGCTTGCACCCTAAAATAATCATGCCAATTCTAATCATACATAGAATCATCAAGCATATGAGTTTTAATATGTAGGAATTATTTTAGGAATTAAATGACTTTTATTAATATTTAATTATGATATTGTATTTTGTTTTATTCAAATAAATTTACTATTCACGTTTTTCTGCAGATGCGTGAACTTTAAATGCATTTTCACAATTCAAATCTAACCAAATCATGCAAAACTTGTGCCTAAAATTAAGTTTAGGGTGTTAGCTTTCCAACGATCTTTTACACACCCAATTTCGAGTTCAAATGAGTGAGAACTAATTAAAACAAAACCGGCATCAAATAAATTTACTGTTCACATTTTTCTGCAGATGCGTGAACTTTAAATGCAATTTCATAATTCACATCTTAACCAATCATGCAAAAATTGTGCTAAAGCTAAGGCTTAGTTGATTCAGAGGAAAATGGTTAGGCAATATATTGGATATATTGGATATATGTTTCGGACTTGGAGGTCCACCTACTGGATCTAGGAATTGAATGAGATCCAATTGATCTTTGAGATCTACCTAGTTAAGTTTCATACAACTTGTTGGCCAAAGTCAAGGTTGTGTGTTATTTAACGGGATCCTAACCCACTAGGAAACTAGGTTTCCCGAGTACTCCACAAAGGGTTAGAGGCTCGCCGAAAAATAGTGGGAGGCAAGTATTAAATTTATAATTTCGTTCAGATACTTGCCAATACATGCTCATTTCATTTATCATCATTAAAAATTTATATATATTAGTTGGACTAATATTCAATTGTTGTTTTAATTTAAGAGTTGGACTGTATTCAAACTATTTCATTTGTAGTTGGTTATATAGTTGGACTTTAGTAATCAATACATTTGAATGTAACCGATCAATTGTAGTTGATTATATAGTTAGACTATAGTAATCATTACATTAGATTGTACCTAAAATCGTTGATTGGATAGTTGGACTATAGCAATCAAGATAACTTGAAAGATTAGCAACAAATGACATAATCCTAGGTGAAAAATGTCTTTTACGGCTTTAATTTTCATATTGGGAAATGATCTCAGGATAGTCCTGAGAGTTGAGAAGTTACTTTATTTGATAGAGCGACCTCTCGGGCCTAAGTCCGGAGTTTAGCGAATAGTAGAGCATGAGCTTTGGAAGACTCATCGTGATGATGACTTTAGTGCTCAATCCGATATGCTTGCCGCAAAGACTCCTTAATTTCGTCGTCAGAACTAAGGATTAGATCCTTATACTATGATGATGAAATTAAAGGATCTTCATATATCTAAAATTAGATCTTAAAAGTACAAAAGAAGTTCTTTCGCTCGCGTATGTCAGAGGGTACATCTGTCGAGCACTAGGTGTTTTTGTTTATAAAGATGATATTAAGCTAAGCACACTAGATGTGAATAACAGTATTTATATTTAGAATATAAATGAATCTCAAACATATAATATGACAAACAAAAGCTCAAACTGAATAAATCTGTTGAGACTTAAAAGTGGCATTGTTGTCTGGGACACATTAACAAGACTCGTATATCCACACTTTCGAAGAGTGGATACTAGGACGGATTTGATTCTAATTCAAATGATGTCTACGAATCTAGTTTATTAGGCAAAGTGCCTAAAACACCTTTTACTTGGTAAAAGTGCAAGTGTCACCGATCTGTTAGCCCTCGTTCATAGTGATGTAAGTAGGCCCATGTCTAGCTAGGCTAGAAGTGGATATAAATACTTCGTAGCCTTTACGGATGTTGCATCGCGTTATGGTTATGTGTATCTTCTGAAACACAAGTCAGAAACTTTTGATATAATGAATGAGTTTCGACACGAAGTAGAATGACCAACCGGCTAAAGTATTAAAACATTATGATTGGACCGTGGTGGAAAATACTAGAGCAATAAGTTTCTCGATTACATGAAAGAGTATGGTATTCTTTCACAGTGGACTCCTCCCGGGACACCTCAATTTGAAGGTGTGTCCGAAAAGTGAAACCAAACTTTGTTGGACATGGTAAGGTTAATGATGAGTCGCTCTGAGCTACCAATTTCCTTCTGAGGATACACATTAAATAGTGCAATACTTATTTTGAATAAGGTTCCATGAAAATCTGTTAGACAGACTTCATATTAGATATGAACATGAAAGAAATTGGGTTTCTCATTCCTGAAGATTTGGGAATGTTGGCCATATGTTTGGATGATACCAAACTAGAACCCAAATCGGATAAGTGCCTATTTGTAGGTTGTCATAGGAAAACCAAAGTATAGTACTTATACAACTCACAAGAGAACAATGTAATTGTTGCTCTCCATGCGGTTTTCCTAAGAGGAATTCCTATATACAGTGGTAAGTGGGAGGAAAGTAAAACTCGATGAAAATCAGAGTAATACTGTTCCAGGCACCGAGTCCTCACGGAACACCAACAGTTCATCAGTGATGAAACAGTACCAATAATCTTCGAATACATAAGAACCGCGTAGGTCGGAGAGAGTCAGAAAACAACCTGGGAGGTATGAGTTTCTGATCTCACCTCATTAAGATATTAATCTTATTGAGGATAATGAGCCAGCTGCGTATGAGGAAATGATACAAGGTATCGACTTCTTTTATGGCAAAGTGCCACGAAGTCCGAAATGGATTCCATGTATACCAACTAAGTTTGGACACTGGTTGATGTACCAAAAGGCATTGTGCCTATTGGAACTAAATAAGTATTCAAGGAAGACATACATGGATGGCAACATACAAATGTACACAGCTAGACTTGTACAGAAAGGGTATCGTCAACGACATAGTGTCGACTATGACGAACTTTTTCACATGTTGCCATGATTAAATCCATTCGGATAATGCTTGCTAATGCTGCATATTTCATTTATGAAATATGGCATATGGACGTCAAAACCGCTTTCCTTAACGGAAACCTTTTGGAGGATGTTTATAATATCCTGACGGTTTTGTTGTGCCAAAACATGCAAACAAGGTTTGCAAGTTAAATCAATCCATTTATGGATTAAAGCAAGCATAGCGTTCTTGGAACCAACGTTTTGATAAGATCATAATGGTATATGATTTCATTCAAAACGAATATGATTCTTGTGTATATAAGAAGGTTAGTGGGAGCGCACTAACAATGAATGTCCTATAAGTTGATGATGTATTGCTTCTTAGCATAAAATTCCCCTAATATAATCGGTGAAAGCTTGGCTTTCATTAAAATTCTCCATGAATATCTGGGAGAAGCAGGCTTTATTCTAGGAATAAAGATCTATTATGATAGATCTAGAAAGCTGCTGACAACCCTCCCAGAGCTCGTACATTTTTGAAATGTATGTGACCTGATGTCTCATATAATTTGAGCATATGTAGACGCTATAAGACCAATCCAGGTAATGGTCACTGGATTGATGTAAAGAACATCCTTGAGTATCTTAGACGAACTAAGGATACTTTCTTAATTTATGAAGAATGAGAACTTGAGGTAACTGGGTTCACCGTTGCATGTTTCCAAACCGACAAAGACGACTTTAAGTCGCAATAAGGGTACGTATTTAGTTTGAATAACGGAACAGTGAGCTGAAAATCTTCCAAGCAAGATATTGTTGCCGAATAAATAATAAAAACAGAACATTGCTGCAGCTGAGGCAGAAAAAGAAGCATTTTGGATCTATATAATCCTAATTGGATTAGGTGTAGTTCTACTAGCCGCTGAGCTGGGCTACAACATAGGCTAAGGAACCGCGGTCTCATTAACGATCCAAGTATATACTTTGACTATTTCATCTGATTCGTCAGATCATACATCGTGGCGATGTGATGATCGAATAAAACGCATCAGATGATAACATTGCAAATCCGCTGACGAAAGTTGTTTCTCAGCAGAAGTTTGAGCGACCTGTACATAGTTCAGGTGTAGGACACTTGAGTGATTTTTAATAGGCCAAGTGGGAGATTGTTGGACAATTATGACTCATAGCATCACTATTTGTACAGAACATGGTGTTGTTGTACAAATTAACTATGTGACAAAGGAAATTTCTCTTTTATCATTTGTAATTGGATTACCGGGATATATAAATTATAAAAGTCCATATGATTAGTACCGGATTAATAAGATATGAGACAATATTAATCCACGTAAGGTTTAATCATTAAATATCCCTAGTCGTAGTATTATCGAGACTGGACATCGATAATGCTGAATAGTCTAGTATTACACTTGTGCGTGTTATGGAGGCGTAACATCATATTTCTTATATATTTGGGTATTGGATACTCATGCAAGTGTAATAAAATTTTCTGTTTACCGATGGTACGGAAACAGCTTCGCTCTGGATAGACCTCTCGGAATCCCATTGGTAGTATGACTATGTGTCTATGGGAATCCGAATCAGGGTAGGTGTATTTGGTCTTAACCTGAGACTTGCATCGCTAATACTTACGACAATCAGTATACTTTGGTTTTGGTCGTCCGGGGCTTTAATAGGTTCTGTGTACGCCTCTTCTGGGTATACTGAGAATCGTAGTGTATTGGGTGTGATGTCAAGATGGAAGTATCACTTCAGTCATATAGAGATTATGATCACATAGGATACGTAACTAGTACTCTTAAGTACTGCAGTCATCGGGATAATATGACTAGGTCATGATTATCCGATTATAGAGACTAGTTACCAGAGATCCGATATATGCTTCGTATGGGGCAAACATAATTCCAGCCCCAGGCCTGGCAAGTGACATATGATACTGGATCGTAATACGTAATACCACATATACTACGGCTGACAAAGATTATATATTCCTTAAAGAATATTTCTGGAGAATTGGGAAGGCACGGTGCTTTGCTAGAAGCCAACCATGTCTTGTAAATCGGTAAGAACGAGGTACGGGGTACACATGTATTCAGATAGTCCGACGATCGGATTTACTGCCAACATATCCAGGGATATCATGGGTCACTTCCCGAAGATTCACCGATGACGTTTGACTCGAACAGAATTTATCTGGGATTAATTATGAGAGAGAGAAAATTAATCTATGATTAATTACGGCAAGAATTAATCTGAGATAAAATTCGATAAGAAGAGAGAGAACGATTAATTATGGCAAGAATTAATCTGGGATAAAATTCAAGCTTGGAGCTCAACATAAATACAAATGAGAGCTTGGAGCACTTGACAAATGTTGCAAATTTTTGTTATCTACACATCCACCATTGCCGATCAAAGTGAGTATTTTTCCGCAATCTTACTTCGATTATTCATACATTTTTATGCTTAATAGATCCTTGGCATGTTCTAGGAGAACCCAACAAGACCGTCATAAAAATAACTTACTAAGCGCCAACTCTCATACCCATGGTGAGGACAACTAGCTAACATCTCTTTAAACCGCTCTAAAGTTTGATAAGGGTTTCACTGTCTTTCTGGGAGAAGGTAGAGATCTGTATTTTCAGAGCATTAGTCTTATGGTGTAGGAAGTATTTATTAAAGAATATATGTGTCATCTCACCCCATGATCCTATCGAACGAGGTCTCAACGAATACAACCAGCTTTTAGCTCTATCCTTAAGAGCAAAATGGAAGAACTTAAGTCTAATTGTGTCTGTAGTCCCAAATCGATCATGAAAGGTTGCTAAAACCTCTTCAAATTCTCTAATGTGCACATAAGGGTTGTCATTCTCCAAACCATGAAAGGTTGGGAGATACTGTATCATTCCAGGTTTAAAGTCTATATGTGGTGCATTAGGAGGAAATATTATGCATGATGGTGTAGCTGTGCGAGTAGGGTGGAGGTACTCTTCAAGAGACCTAATGGGTGGTCTCTCGTAATCACTCATGGTATGTGTGTGTTGGGAAGCGGCCGCGAGTGCGCAGCGAAAAATTAAAAATTATGATGCCGATATCCATTTGCCCAAGACCCATTTGTTTTGACTATTCTACAAGCCTAGGCATGTTACTATATATTCTAAGCATAAAAACTCATAAAACATGCAAAGAACATAAACCTAAACATGCTAACTATCATAAGAACTCTAATTAAAATAAAGAAAGAAAAAGACTTACTTGAACTGAAGACTCCTCCAGTCCTCCCTCCAATCTACAAGCTTTTCTCGAACTCAGCAAGCTCTTCCACGTTCCAAAGAGCCACCCAAGTGTGTGGCCTCCAAAGGTGCACACACCAAAGCCAAAACTCAATGGCAAGACTACGCCTTGAGGGCACATGTATTTTGCCATTGGTGCTAGCCTAGGCAAATACCTCAAAACTTTTAACTTGAGATTCCTCTAGCCAATTAGACTTAAGGATCCTCAAAATCAGTGGCTTACTCTTAAACTTTAGAGTTGCTCACTTATATAAAGCCAAGATATGAAAGGTTTTTGGTGTAAAAATTTGTAAAGAATTCTTTGGGTTTATATAGGTGCTCCAAAGACAACAAAATTAATTAAGAATCCGATGTGGGATAAATGCTAATTAAATCTTAGCCATTGGATCTTAATATAGTGGTTTAATGAGATTATTAAACCATAATAAGAGTTTGGGCCGAATTGGAATTCAAAACAAATAAAATAAAATAAAATAACGGAGATTTTTATTTATTTATTTTCTTATTCATTTTTCCAATTCCCAAAGTGCCCCTATCATCATTCACCAATCCCTAAGCCACTTTGGAACCTCATAAATGATATGTTCAATAATTAAACACATTGAACCATTTATGAACAATTCCCACATCAATCATATATGCTGTTAAATTTGTATTGTGCACTGTTAACCATTGAATTCGACTTTGTTGTGTGTGACCTTTTGGGTTCCCCTCAAATTGGACATGAAATGAATCGTGATAATTTAATCGAACATAAATTATCCTCCAATCAGATGGTCGTTCGATTTCAATGACCAAGGTTGACATCTAGCAACATGCCAAGGCCCCCAAATGAGAAGGAAAGATATATACCCATTCTGTATGCGATTTACATATGATACGGTCCATCGCCTCACTGTATCCCCACCGTTTGACCTAGGGTATGGAAAGTGTCTACCCATATAGTCAAAGGTATGATGTTGATAGTGTCATGAATCGTGCTAACCCAAGAATCTCACATGATTCTTCCGCTGCGGCCACAGTCTCAAGCACTGATCACACATATCAACCCGCGAACTGGAATACTACTCTTATAATAAAATATTATCCGAGAGAGTGGCGATTCTCTGTTGTATCTTTACAAACTTCATGTGTTTCAACAAATGACCCAATCATACCCTTATGACCTGATATTTTGAACCGGGGAAGGAGAATGTCAAAGTCATTTGATCCACACATAAGATTGTAAAGACCTCAAGTCTAAGGACTAGTCATACAATCGATACATGAAATTTCTCACAGACACATGGGATAAACACTCCATGTGAAAACTTTCAGCGGTCAGTTCGATAGACACGAGCAACTCATGCATCCATGTGATACACCAAGCGGATGGATCTCCGCTAGTAGCCTATGAGATCGGCTACCCCACTTAAGGGTGGATCATATCATCATGCTAGTCTCTCCGCTTTGTGAACGCCCAGATTATTCACAAAACTATGACTAGGAACGTTTGAGAGTAATGATTCTCATAAGGCGTGGAAGCCATCATCTTATTACTCCAAGGGCTTTATTACAGTGTTTGATGATTCATATAATTTATGTAAGACACGTATAATAAAGATTGTCATTTCATTAATTAATGAAAATATTACAAATAAATGTACATATAGCCCATCCACAAGTTGGGTATAGGGCATATCCCTAACAGTATGCTAGATGTAGATGGTGCGGTAAAAAGATTTTCAAATAGAGTTTCAGAATCTAAATCTTCCTCTTCAATTCTAACAAACCTACCAAACTGATCCCTAAGTTTAGGCATGCACTTAAACACAAATAAAATGAGAAAAAAAAATAAAGAAAACTAAACTAAAAATCTAAATCTAAACTAAAACTAAACTTGAAATTAAATAAATAAAATAAAAAATAAAAAATAAAAAATAAAGGTGGAACGAAGTTACCGCTTTGTTATTGACTAAGCAAACCTGCTCTTTGTACTTGTAAACCGTCTCCCCGACAATGGCGCCAAAATTTGATTACGTCCAAAAAGTACTTACGGTTATCACAGTATAGGTAGGGTGTCGATTCCTCAGAGAGATGGTTAAAAGGAACTAATTCACTTAATGAAAACATTAGTAATAACTTAATTAAAGAAAAGAGTTTAATTGATAATATGAAATAAACACGATGAAAAGTACGTAAGAATTATCAATAGAAAAAAGCAGCAAAGCGTCGAGAATCCCTCTTGTAACAAATCCCTATATTCAGTAATTGATACCTTTTATTACTCAATTGAAGGTTTCACATCCCAAACCAACAATCGGAAGATATTTCAATCAAAACATATTAAATTCTAAGGTAATCGATGAATTGTTTTCTTTATGTTAACAACACACAATGTTATCGTTATGACCTATCTAACGTCAACAATATACCCTCAGGCAATACTGCAGTAGAAAATAAACTCATAAAACAACATTACCAGTCACAAATGGGTTCCTCAATCACAAATAGAAGAAGCATGACTATTCCTATATGCAAGTTGGTAAAACACAATCTCTGGATTATAAATCAAAAGATAATAAAGAACATCAAGATATCAATTGTATTAAACGTTGATGAACATTCATGAATCAAAATCATGAACATAAGAACTTAATTACAAGAGTTCATCCCTAGCTCTGCATAGGAGATTAGTTCTCCATATAGAAAAGAGACATAGCCTTGATAGATCGGAGGAGCATTCTGTCTGGCATGAAGTTTCCTCGTTCTTCTCTCTCAAATATGAGACTTCAACTCTTTGTTTTGTGTTTTCTCTCTGTTTTTCTCCTCTTTTAGGGTTTTGGATGAACTTTAAGGAAGTTCCAGAGTCATTGTGCGCATCAAACACGACTAAATTAAGTTTCTGGGGTCTTCCGGGGTTCCACATCGCCAAACTTGCGGGCATCCACTAGGTAAATTTGTTGAGGCGTCATCGTGACGCCAGGGTATAGGCGTCGCGACGCTAGTGCTTTTTTCTAGACTTGTGTTTTCTTCATTTCCACTCTTTAAGCATGCTTCTGATGGGTCCGCAAGGTCCCGAAACATGTGTAATTGCTCCAGGATTCGTGTTACATTGCTTCCTAATAATAAGACACAAACTAAACTATAATTAAGATCAAAACACATGATAATCAAGCCGAATTAGCGATGTTCAAAGTACATTTTCATGCACTTATCAAATTTGTGTTTTTATTATTAAAAAACCATGTTTTTAATTAGTAACCGGACATCTTTCATAAACAAACAATGATTGTTCGCTTAAAACGGTAGAGCTTGAGTTAGTTTTTAAAAAAAAATATGATAATAATAATCAAGCTTTTACTTAGTAATCGGACATCTTGTCTCAGAAAATAGTGATTGTTCGCGTAAAACGATAGAGTTTGAGTTGTTATAAAACAAATATGAGAAGTTCGATTTGGTAGCCTCTCTAACTCAAGCAATTAAGTCCATATGAGTGTTTTAACACCTAGTGCCCTATGGAAAACTGGTCTGGGAGTCACTGACCCAAAGCTCGTTACATGGGTTAAAGAGAAAGCTTAAGGAAATCAGACACTTCTTCTTTTTAACATCTGAGATCCGAGCGATTAAGTCTGTAAGGGTGTCTTAACACCTAGTTTCCTAAATCCAATTGGTTTGGGAGTCACTGACCCAAAGCTCGTTATAAGGATTGAAGATGTATTATTATTTAAAAAAAAAAACTATTTTTGTATTTATAAATAAATTTCCATTGCCAAAAAGATGTGGACTCTAATATAATTTTAGGACAAAAATATTACTCTCTTTTCAACAAGACCTATGAATATTGTGGGCACAATGAATTGATTAATACCTTATTTTATGTGTGTACCGAACAATGGTAAAAAAATATATGAGAATTTACTTATTTGATTATTTAGAAAGAATGAGAACAATTATTAACTTGGATAAGAATTTTTCTTTTAAGTTTTCGCTTATATTACTAGGGACGAGTAATAAGCTGGTTGGGGGTGTGATGAGCATTAAAAAGTGTACACTTAATAAAAGAGAAACTAATCATTTTACACTTATAATTTCATTAATCCCCTTAATTTAGCACATTTGTTAAATAATAATTATATTTATGTTTTACTGTGATTTTTATTTATTGTATAGGTAAAATACTGCTTCGGAAGCTCAACATAAATAATGGATATGAGAACTGAATCCCAAGACCCAGAAAACCCAAAAACAGCATGACAGCTAGATTCAATTCGGACTTGGAAAACATTCACCGTGTTTAGATTGGCAACAAAATGAGCTTATGATGTATTTAGTCACACATGTATTTTATTATTATTATTATTATTATTATTATTATTATATATTTATTTATATAATCTATAAAATATATTTTGGATGATCCTCAAAGATTTTATATATAAAAGATTTTATATATATTATACTGGAGGTCCCAATAAGATTATATATATATATATATATATATTATATATATATATATATATATATATATATATATAATATATATATATATATATATATATATATATATATTAATATATTAATTATAAAAATAAAAATAAAAAAAATATTGCCATCACCTTTCGGTGAATGGCAACATTTGTAAAGAAATAAGAAAGAAGAAAGAAGAAAGAAAATAGAGGGTGATGAGCCCTTTACTATAAATAGAGGTGTTCAGCACCTTAGAAAATTAACCTGCGAGTCCATAATTTTCTCTGAAAATTTGTGGAATTACAGCTCTTGTGTTTTTTAATTTTTAAGGCTTTCTTGTAATTTCTTTTTCTTTTAGAAATAAAATTATGAGTGTTTTTATTCAAATCATTAGTAGCTAATTTTGTTTTGTTAGGGTAAATAGTGAAGATTTTAATATAAAAATATAGATTAATCTTATTTATATATAATATATAAATTATAATCTAATGATTAATATTTAATTAAAATATGGATTAATTATTGACAAACTTTGTTACCGCCTATATGGCTGGTTTTATTTATTCGGGAGTACCTAACTGGACTTGTTTTTTACAAATGCTATTATCGTATTTATGGCTGGTTTTATTTATTTTGCATAATTAATTCATGAACTAAATTAACTGGGAAATAATGACAATTTATATATTATAAAAAATAACATTTCTAAATTTGAAATATTAGAGGTGGATCCCACAGCCCCAATATTTTATTTTATTATTGCAGTCCAATTTAAAATTGTCAATCACTTCAAACAAATCAATCTTTTCATTTTTTACTTGAATTGTTATTTTATTTTACTAAATTTATTCCTTGTGGATCGACTCAGGACTTACCAGGTTATTTTATTACTTCGACACTTTATACTTGGGAATACAGAACCACTTTCTGAGTGTGTCAATGAACTTGTTGGTGAAGAGCTTATCAACTTCCTCTTTTAGCGCAACATAGCGCTCTGCATTCATCGACCTCATTTTTTGTTTCACTGGCTTATGTTCAGGGTCAATGTTCAACTGGTGGGACACAACCTCGGGGTCGATTTCCACTATGTCAATGTGAGTCTATGTGAAGACGTCCTCGTTCTCTAAAAAAAGCTAAATAGCTGCTCTCTAATCGTTGGCTTCAGATTATTGCCTACTTTGATGCTTCTACTCTGGTCATCGCTATTCAGAGGGACATCTTCTAGTTCTTCCACTGGCCCCATTGAATCATTGTCACTTATTGATATGAACCTTGATATGGTGAAGACAAAACTCGTTCCAAGATCCTGTAGACCCCCAAATAACTTGTACTTGAAAACCTTTGGAGATAGCCTCAGATAAATCTTGCCGGCAAGACACCACAAAAGATGTTAACCCTTTGATAAGTCTTTGTTCAATCACATACTTTGGAAGAATCACTCTTCTCTCAAAATGAAACTCATGCACAATGCTAGTTTTTATTTTGACAATAATGTTCTTAATTAATTATAAATTATAATGAATAATGTCCATTTAAATAGGTGGCTAACCCTAATTTTACCCAAACATAATAAACTCATAGTATAATAAACTCAATAACACAAAAAAACCTTCAAATTTTCTTGTATGAGCTTTCTAATTTAATTAAAGTCCAGCCCAATACTTAAACATAATATGATCTTAAAAACATAAAACATAAAAACTGTAAGGATATATTGAGTCCTAATTTTGACCAAGAAAGAGTTCGAATTTGACTTTTATATGAACTAAAAAGTTATATATTTCTCAGTCTTCTTTTCAGCGCAACTTAAATCACAAAAATCAGACATCAGATGAGAAATATATGGTCAAAATACAAATCTTGCGCAAATCCCGCCACTACTAATGCACCTTTCGAAAATTAAGCCCAAAATCAATCGAGGCAACCCGTGCATGTCCAAGACCCATTTTATACATGTCTTCTATATAATAAAGCCTTCATATAATGTCTCATGCATGACCCAAACTCCAGAACCCAATGAATCTTCCAAATCCACCAAATGGGCCAAATATACTATTGGGTTTTCTAGGTCAAACCAAGATCAAATTAAGCGATGAAACGTGTGAATACATCAAAATAAAGTAGCGGAAATACTCACTTTGAACGGCTTTTGGATGCGATGAACACAAAAAATTTTCCTCCATGAGTTTCGGCCAAGCCTCCTAGGTTGTCCTCCTTGTGTTGTCTTCAAGCTCCAAGCTTTGATTTGAGATTCCACGCTCATGAATGGGTTTCCCTATCACCTTGGAATGACTCCTTTGAAGTGTGCTAGCACCTTAGAAAATTGCCACAATTTTCTTCTTCTTCTTTTGTGACTCTCGCCCGAGAGAGAAATTTGAGAGAAAATTGGCACCAATTGCCGTGAGTGATGGAGAGGGAGAGAAGATTAGTGAGTTGTTTGTTTGTTGTGGTTTTTGATTTCAAAAATCAATTATCAAATCCCATTTTTCCAAAAAAGGTACAAGGCTTTAAAGCCTTTTCAACAACTCCCATCAATCACAAAGTGACATGTATCACATCACTCAAAGTTGATGTGACTTGCATCACAATAGTGACTAATGATGTGACGCGTGATGTGACTTGTGGGCCCCACTTGATTCGAAATCCTAGTGGGCCCGCAAACACTCCCGGGCTCGGGTTCGCTAATTCCGAATTAACGAATTTTCCGTTGCGACGTAATTAAATCAAATTTAATTAAATAATTATGCCTAGCAAAATTACTATTCATGTCGCTAGCGAATTAATTCTAAATTAACTCGTTCGCCCGAATTAAAATCTAATTTTAATTCCGCGTCGAAATCTAATTTCGTTTAATATATCGAATATATTATTTTATTGATTAATTCCAAATTAATCGTTCTCTCTCTTCAAATATTATTTTATCCCAGATAAAATATCTCCGCAATTAATCCTAGATTAATTTTTCTCTCTCTTATAATTAATCCTAGATTAATTATGTACGAGTCATACGTCATTGGTGAATCTTCGGGAAGCGACCCATGAGATCCCTGGATATATTGGAAGTAAATCTGGTCGTCGGACTATCCGAACACGTACGTACCTAGTACTACATTTTTACCGATTTACAAGACATGGTTGGCTTCTAGCAAAGCACCGTGCCTACCCAATTCTCCAGAAATATTCGTAAAGGAATATGTAATCTATATCAGGCGTAGTATACGTAGTATTGCGTATTGCGATCCAGTATCGGATGTCAGGTGCTAGGCCTGTGGCTGAAATTGTGTATGCCCCGTACGAAGCACATATCGGATCTCTGGTAACTAGTCTCTTTAATCGGATAAACATGACCTAGTCATATTATCCTGATAGCTGCAGCATATAAGAGCATCAGTTCCGTATCATACGTGATCATCATCTCCATATGACTGGAGTGATACTTCCATCTTGACATCACACCCAATACACTACGATTCTCAATATACCCAGAAGAGGCGTACACAGAACCTGTTAAAGCCCTAGACGACCAAAACCAAAGTATATTGATTGTCGCAAGTATTAGCAATGCAAGTCTCAGGTTAAGACCAAATACACCTACCCTGATTCGGACTTCCATAGACACATAGTCATACTACCAATGGAATTCCGAGGGGTCTATCCAGAGCGAAGCTGTTTCCGTACCTTCGGTAAACACAACCTCCTATTACACTTGCATAAGTATCCAATACTTAAATATATGAGAACTATGTCGTTATGCTCCCAAAACGCGCACAAGTGCAATACTAGTCTATTCTGCATTATCGATGTCCAGTCTCGATAATACTACGACCAAGGCCATTTAATGATTAAACCTTCGTGGATTGATATTGTCTCATATCATCTCAATCCAGAACTAATTATATGGATTTTTATCATTTATGTATCCCGGTAATCTAATTACAAATGATAAAAGAGCAATTTCCTTTGTCACATAGTTAATTTGTACAACAACACCATGTTCTGTACAAATAGTGATGCTATGGGTCATAATTGTCCAACAATCTCCCATTTGGCCTATAGCCAATCACTCAAGTGTCCTACACTTGAGCTATGTACTGGTCGCTCAAACTTCTGCTGAGAAACTACTTTAGCTGATTTGCAAAGTTATCATCTGATACGATTTATTCGATCATCACATCGCCACGATGTATGATCCGAACGAATCAGATGAATAGTTGAAGTATATACTTGGATCGTTGATGAGACCATTAATTCTTTAGCCTGTGATGTAGCCTAACTCAGCTGCTAAAAGAACTACTCCTAATCCAATTAGGATTATTAAGATCCAAAATGCTTCTATTGCTGCCTCAGCTGCAGCAATATTCCGCTTTTGTTGTTTATTCGGCAACAGTATCTTGCATGGAAGATTTTCAGCTCATTGTTCCGTTATTCAAACTATATAGTACCCTTATTAAGACTTATAGTCGTTTTTATCGGTTAGGAAACTTGCAGCAGTGAACCTACTCACTTCAAGTTCTCCTTCTCCATAACTTAAGAAAGCATCCTTAGATCATCTAAGATACGTAAGGATGTTCTTAACATCAATCCAGTGACTATCACTTGGATTGGCCTGATTGTGACTCCATATGCTTAAAGCAAATGAGACACCAGGTCACGCACATATCTTTCAATGTACGAGTTCTCAGAGAGTGTTAACAACTTTTAGATCTATCCCAGTAGATCTTTATTCCTAGAATAAAGGTTGTCTCTCCCAAGTAGTCTACGGAGAATTTTTCATGAAAGCCAAGCTTTAACCGATTGTATTATGGGAAATCATTTCCAAGAAATGATATATCATCATATTTAGGACATTCACTGTCAGTGCGCTCCCACTAACCTCCTTATATACACAAGAATCATTTTCATTTTGAGTTAAATCATATACCATTATGATTACATCAAAACGCTAGTTCCAAGAACGCACTGCTTGCTTTAATCCATAAATGGATCAAATAACTTGCAAACCTTGTTTGCTCGTTTTGATACAACAAAATCATCACGATGTTGCAAACATCCTCCAAAAGGTTTCCGTTTAAGGAAAGCGATTTTGACGTTCAGCTGCCATATTTCATAAATGAAACATGCAGCATTAGCAAGCATTATCCAAATGGATTAAACCATGGCAACAAGTAAAAGGTTTCATCGTAATCGACACAATGTTGATAACGATACCTTTTTGCTACAAGTCTAGCTTTGTACGTTGGTATGTTGCCATCCATGTATGTCTTCCTTGAAGACTCATATAGTACCAATAGGCACAATGCCTTCCGGTACATCAACCAGTGTCCAAACTTGGTTGGTATACATGGAATCCATTTCGGACATCATGGAACTTTGCCATAAAAGGAGTCGATACCTTGTATCACTTCCTCATACGTAGCCAGTTCAGATTCCTCAATAAGATTGACATCTTTATGAGGTGAGATCAGAAACCCATACCTCCCAAGTTGTTTTCTGACTCTCTCTGACTTACGCAGTTCATGTGTATTTGAAGATTGTGGTACAGTTTCATCCTTGATGAACTGTTTGTGTTCCATTAAGGATTCGGTGCCTGGAACAGTATTACTCCGATTTTCATCGAGTTTTACTTTCTTCCCACCTACCACTGCATATAGGTATTCCTTTTAGGAAAACCGCATGGAGAGCAACAATTATATTGTTCTCTTGTGAGTTGTATAAGTACTATACTTTGGTTTCCCTAGGATAACCAATTACAAATTAGGCACTTATCCAATTTGGGTTCTAGTTTGGTATCATCCAAACATATGCCCAGCATACCCAAATCTTCAGGAATGAGATAACCCGGTTTCTTTCCTGTTCATATCTAATATGAAGTCTGTCTAACAAATTTTTATGGAACCTTATTCAAAATAAGTATTGCATTGTTTAATGCGTATCCCTTGAAGGAAAATAGTAGCTCAGAGCGACTCATTATTAACCTTATCATGTCCAACAAAATTTGATTTCTCTGTTTGGACACACTGCTGAATTGAGGTGTTCCGAGAGGAGTCCACTGTGAAAGAATACTACACTCTTTCAAGTATTGAGAAACTTATTGCTTAAGTATTTTCCACCATGGTCTAACCGTGACGATTTAATACTTTAGCCGATCTGTCTGTCTACTTCGTGTCGAAACTCTTTGAATTTATCAAAAGTTTCCGATTTATGTTTCACTAGAAACACATAACCATAACGCGATGCCACATCCGTAAAGGTTACGAATCGTTCATATCCACCTCTAGCCTAGCTAGACATGGGCCCACTTACGTCACTATGAACGAGGGCTAACAGATCGGTGACACTTGTACTTTTACCAAGTAAAATGTGTTTTAGGCACTTTGCCTAATAAACTAGATTCGTAGACATTATTTGAATTAGAATCAAATCCGTCCTAGTATCCACTCTTCGAAAGTGTGGATATACGAGTCTTGTTAGATGTGTCCCAGACAACAATGCCACTTATAAGTCTCATCTGATTAATTCAGTTTTGAGCTATTTGTTTGACATGTCATACATTTGAGATTCATTTATATTCTAAATATAAATATTGTTATTCACATCTAATGTGTTTATCTCCATATCATCTTTATAAAATAAAACACTTTAGTGTTCTAGAATATAAAGGTATACCCGCAACGGGTTAAACTTAGATATAGAGATAATGTTTCTAGTCAAACTAGGTACATTATAACAGTTTCCTATTTTAAGTAATTACCCTAAGGGTAGTTCCTAAACTTAGGTTTCTACGGTTAAAACAGCGACTCTCGTCCCGTTTCCGACTCACAGATAAATCTCATCTGAAGTCAGTCTCCTCCTTATCAGCAGATTCCGCACATCAGTACATATATATGTACAACGCTTAGTATCAAAAATCCAATTTTGAAACCAGTAGTGAACATGTTAATGACAAACATACTTGAAGCCGGAGCCTTGCCCCTCTTCACTTCCTTCACGTTTGCCTTGTCCATACGGCAGTCACGATTCCAGTGACCTCGTTTGCCACAGTTTAGGCAAACATCTTGGGATATGTCATTTGTCTTCCTAGAAGATTGTGATGATTTTGCCTTTGCCCATTTTAGAAGCTCTGGCTCTGCCACCTAGAGCATAGCCATTAACTCTCCAAGAGTTTACTCTTGGTTCACAATGAACATGCCTCAGCTTTTGGGTAGAGACTATAAGATCAAATCTTTGGTAGTCTCGGTCAAGTAGGTAATGCCCAGCGAACCTAGCTGATCGATGTCAGCAATCATCTGTGACACCTAGTGCTCGACAGATGTACCCTCTGACATACGCGAGCGAAAGAGCTTCTTTTGCAATTTGTGCTTCTAAGATCTAAGAATAGATCTATGAAGATCTTTAATTTCAACATCATGTTATAAGGATCTAATCCTTTAGTCTAACGACGGAATTAAAGTGTCATTGCCATTAAGCATAATGGATTGAGCACTAAAGTATCATCACATGAATCTTCCAAAGATTATGTTCTACTATTTGCTCAACTCCGGGCTTAGGCCCAAGAGGTTTCTCTATCAAATAGAGTAACTTCTTAGTTCCCAGGACTATCTTGAGTTTTTTTTATTCCCAATTTGAAAATTAAATCTGTTTAAAGACATTTTTACCCAGGTTTATGTTTTAAACGCTAATCTTTCAGTTATCTCGATTGCTATAGTCCAACTATCCAATCAACGATTTCAAGTACTATTGATTATAATGATTACTATAGTCTAACTATATAATCAACTATAATTTGTTTGGTTAAATTCAAATTTATTGATTACTATAATCCAATTATATAATCAACTATAAATGAAATAGTTTGAATACAGACCAACTGTTTAATTAAAAACAACGATTAAATATTAGTCCAACTAATATATTTAAATGACGACGAAAATGAAATGAGCGCGTATTGGCAAGTATCTAACGAAATTGCAAATTTAATACTTGCCTCCCACTATTTTTCGGCGAGCCTCTAACCCTCTGTTGAGTACTCGGGAAACCTTGTTTCCTAGTGGGCTAGGATCTCGTTAAATAACACACAACTTTGACTTTGGCCAACAAGCTATATGATATTTAACTAGGTGGATCTCTAAGATCAATTGGATCTCATCCAATTCCTAGATCCAGTACGTGGACATCCAAGTCCGAAACATATATCTAATATATGCCAATATATCCGATATATTCCCTAACCTTTTTCCTCTGAATCAACTAAGCCTTGGCTTTGGCACAACAAACTTAATGATTCCATTTAAGCGGGACCCATTGACCTTGGAAAGCTTCGTAATCGATGTCGATGGACAAGAAATGATCTTGACTTTGGCCAACAAATCACAACTTGGACAAGACATGTGATATGGAACAAAGCCTTCATGATTCAAACACATCCGCGATGGACAAAGGTCTTGACTTTGGCCAACAAACCAGTGCCAATCTTGGATCTTGAGAATGAATCATTCAATGGAAGGAAAAACGCTTAATATATGTTGAGGGTTTTTCGCGTAATTGGCAACCAATTAATTATCTTTGATTAGGTCTCATCATACACCCTTAAGCATGCATTCTAAAAGCATAATAAGGCGCGATAAATAAATTAATAATGATATGCAGATGGATATTTAAAACATTTTGTTCCTAGAACAAATCTCTCCATTTCCTCTCTCCCGCTAGCACAAATCTTACTTCTACCCAATTACATAACACTTCTAAAGAAACCTCATTTACATTGAGGGGAATAGGTGAGAAGAGAAATACAAAGAGTCAAGAGGTAATAGGCTGGACACGCAGGTCCAATTTAATAAATTCTAAATTTATTACAACAATTTCCAAAATTGCCCTCACTCATCTAATATCCATCCGATATACATTATTCATACATCACATCCATGTATTCACACAAAACATGTTATCAATCAATCTAATCCAATTAATTAATCTGAAATTAATGACCATCCAATGTTCAAACAACGATTTGATTTGCGCGAGTCCAACTCGTTTTAAGAATAAGTACTCAAAATACGAATTCTTGAATTATATTAAACTACAATATTAAATCCAATTTAATTTGCATTCAATACTAATTCTTTATTTAATTCCAAATTAAATAATTACACTTTATTAATGAGCCTTTGCGACTTAGATTCTAAATCTAATCTAAACGGGTCTCAAAGCCCAATTAACATCCAATGTCAATTTAATTAAAGTCCAATGGACTTTCAATTAATTTATAAGGCATGGACTTTGGCAACCAAAGCCCAATAAGGAATCACCCTTTGCCAAAAATCAATTTAGGCCCAATTAAAATTGTAAAGGCCCATTTAATCATATTTGGAATTTATGGAAATGGTTTTAGGCCCAATTGGATCCAACCAATTAACCTAAACCATTCTTGGCCCAACCAAGTCCATTAAGCCCAAATACAACTTTATTAGCCCAATTCCAAATTTAGCCCAACTAATTAAATTCTAAAATTCCAAATTTCACAATTTAATTAACTAAAGTGCTTTAGCCATAATTAATTAGTCAAATTAATATTTCCAAAATATCAATTTACATAATTAATCATGCTAATCATCATCAACACATGTCCAACATTATTGAATCAAAAATCATCTCATTTCATGCTTTTGATGTCACGACAATTTAGGGTTTTATAAATCGATTTCGATTTCAATCCAATTAAATCATTAATCAATTTATCCCATGTTTTTCAACTCATCCAATGATAAAAAAAACAAAATTACCATGACATTAGGGCACTCTATACATTCGGCCAAGCCAAAGTTTTGGGGAAAAAATAATCCAATTCAATTTTCATCAAATTGATCATGCATAACTCCAAGTTATCATCATTCAAGCATACTCAATCAATCAATTTTATCAAATCATGCTCAAATCAATTTTACCCTAATTCAATTTCATGCTTATTCAAGGCTCTTGATACCATTGTTGGGTTTTCTAGGTCAAACCAAGATCAAATTAAGCGATGAAACGTGTAAATACATCAAAATAAAGTAGCGGAAATACTCACTTTGAACGGCTTTTGGATGCGATGAACACAAAAAATTTTCCTCCATGAGTTTCGGCCAAGCCTCCTAGGTTGTCCTCCTTGTGTTGTCTTCAAGCTCCAAGCTTTGATTTGAGATTTCATGCTCATGAATGGGTTTCCCTATCACCTTGGAATGACTAATTTGAAGTGTGTTAGCACCTTAGAAAATTGCCACAATTTTCTTCTTCTTTTGTGACTCTCGGGCAAGAGAAAAAGTTGAGAAAAAATTGGCACCAAGTGCCGTGAGTGAGGGAGAGGGAGATAAGATTTGTGAGTTGTTTGTTTGTTGTGGTTTTTTTGATTTCAAAAATCAATTACCAAATCCCATTTTTCCAAAAAATGTATAAGGCTTTAAAGCCTTTTCAACAACTCCTATCAATCACAAAGTGACATGCATCACATCACTCAAAGTAGATGTGACTTGCATCACAATAGTGACTAATAATGTGACACGTGATGTGACTTATGGGCCACACTTGATTCGAAATCCTAGTGGGCCCGCAAACACTCCCGGGCTCGGGTTCGCTAATTCTGAATTAACGAATTTTTCGTTGCGACGTAATTAAATCAAATTTAATTAAATAATTATGCCTAGCAAAATTACTATTCACGACGCTAGCGAATTAATTCTAAATTAACTCGTTCGCCTGAATTAAAATCTAATTTTAATTCCGCGTCGAAATCTAATTTCGTTTAATATATCGAATATATTATTTTATCGATTAATTACAAATTAATCGTTCTCTCTCTTCAAATAGTATTTTATCCCAGATAAAATATCTCCGCAATTAATCTTAGATTAATTTTTCTCTCTCTTATAATTAATCCTAGATTAATTATGTGTGAGTCATACATCATTGGTGAATCTTTGGGAAGCGACACATGAGATCCCTGGATATGTTGGCAGTAAATCTGGTCGTCGGACTATCCGAACACGTACGTACCTAGTACTACGTTTTTACAGATTTACAAGACATGGTTGGCTTCTAGCAAAGCACCGTGCCTACCCAATTCTCCAGAAATATTCTTAAAGGAATATGTAATCTATATCAGGCGTAGTATACGTAGTATTGCGTATTACGATCCAGTATCGGATGTCACGTGCTAGGCTTGGGGCTAGAATTGTGTCTGCCCCGTACGAAGCATATATCAGATCTCTGGTAACTAGTCTCTTTAATCAGATAAATATGACCTAGTCATATTATCCCGATAGCTACAGCATATAAGAGCACCAGTTCCGTATCTTACGTGATCATCATCTCCATATGACTGGAGTGATACTTCCATCTTGACATCACACCCCATACACTATGATTCTCAATATACCCAAAAGAGGCGTACACAGAACCTGTTAAAGCCCTGGACGACCAAAACCAAAGTATATTGATTGTCGCAAGTATTAGCGATGCAAGTCTCAGGTTAAGACCAAATACACCTACCCTGATTCGGACTTTCATAGACATATAGTCATACTACCAATGGAATTCCGAGGGGTCTATCCAGAGCGAAGCTATTTCCGTACCATCGGTAAACACAACCTCCTATTACACTTGCATAAGTATCCAATACTTAAATATATGAGAACTATGCTGTTATGCTCCCACAACGTGCACAAGTGCAATACTAGTCTATTCCGTATTATCGATGTCCAGTCTCGATAATACTACGACTAGGGACATTTAATGATTAAACCTTCGTGGATTGATATTGTCTCATATCATCTCAATCCGAAACTAATCATATGGACTTTTATCATTTATGTATCCCGGTAATCTAATTACAAATGATAAAAGAGCAATTTCCATTGTCACATAGTTAATTTGTACAACAACACTATGTTCTGTACAAATAGTGATGTTATGGGTCATAATTGTCCAACATATACTAATCTGACCAAGCCAATTCTGAATCATATCATTCCCCTTCACTTTAAAAGGATTCGTCCTCGAATCCGTACCTGGATCTTAGATAGTATTGATAAAATAAATTGGATAACAATCCTAGAATAAAGAATAAACACATGGAAGATAAGTGTCAATGTTAGGAAAACAAAGATTTTTCGTTCTCCTTGTTTTCCCATTCTTTTTTTCATACTCTCTTTCAATTTCATTCTTTGCCCTATTGAGATTCCTAATTACATTCACATTCTCAATCTCATTCACAATAAATCCTACATGTTCAAGGCTCACAAAACTCTCACAAGTATTTACCTAAGTGTTTCCCGACTCACTACTCTCATTTGGATGCTCAAAACTCTCAACACATTCGGCTACACATATAGTTTCACCACCAATACATTTATCCATGTATTGAGCTTCAAATTTATCATCACCAGTAATAGCTAAGTCATCCACCTCAGTAACAACCTTCGCATCACTAGAGATCGCAACAAGACCCGGACCCGGCCGGGTCCGCATGGACCCGAACAACCCGGGACCGGGAAGACCCGAGTCCGGAATTAAAAAATCTGGACCCAGGTCTTTAAAATTAAGACCCGGGTGATTCCGGGTCCGAACCCGGGATCACGCGGGTCTTAATTTTAAAGACCCGGGTCCGGAAAAAAATAAAAATAAAAATAAATATAATAAATTAGATTATAATAAAAAAAATTATAAATTATAATGCATATATATATATATAATAGAATATAATATAATAAAAATTAAAAGAATTGAAATAAAATTATAAAATTGACAAAATACAAATATAAATATAAAATAATACAATTAAAATTAAAAAAAAATTAAAAAAAAAAGCAATACGGGTAACCGGTTCCGGACCGGGTCTACCCGGACCCGAGAATATTTACCCGGGTCCGGAACCGGATCCGGAGTAACAAAAACTCTTCCGGATCTGGATTTTGCCATCCCTACGCATCACACTCACTCTTCACTACTTACTCACTCACTACCATGCCATATTTTCTTCTTGTACATTCACAACATCAATATCAAGTTTATTTTCCAAGCAATGGACAACTCTATCTTTTTTTCTCTTTTCAACCTCACTTCTTCTCTTTATTATTAATTGATATGTATAGGCTTGTTGTGGTGTTAAAAGAGAAATAATCACTAACATTCCCTCTGTGACATAAATGTATATATTCCTCTCAACATGATGTCATACTTCCATTCATACTTCCATGAACCACCCAACAATATATGACAATCAAGTATAGGCAACACATCACATAGTACCTCATCATGAAACCTTCTAGTAGTAAATGCAATCATAATTTGATACTCCACTTTAACCTCATTACAATTAGACAAACATCGAAACACATAAGGCTTAGGATGGTTTAGCAATGGCAACCTCAATTTCTCCACGAGAATGATATTAACTAAATTAGTTCTGATACCAAATGATAAGAACCTCATTGTGTTTGATTCCAAGAAGACCCATCCACGTGTTCTAAGTCCCAAGAACCTCGAATCTTGATTTTATAAGAACAAAATTCTTCCAAGATCAAGTTCATAACCTTTTTTTAAACAAAATAAAGTGACTTGTGTCTTCTTGAGGGAGTGAATTCTTTTTTAGTTCTACGGAATAAACGCTTATCAACGTGTGGCAAATGTTGTGGCACTGTATCGTTGTTCAAGATTCTCCAAAGAAATACAGAAAAGTTCGTAAGGGAAAAGTTCCTTAATGGTTGGACTTGATCTTGGATCGATTTTGTTTTTACAAAATCAAGATTCACGATTATTCGAGCTTAGAACATTTGGAGGGGCCTTCCTGGAATAAAACACAAGATGGCTCTTATCACTTATCTCTATGGGATCCAGGTCGCCACTCACATGCGCCGTTGGTAGTCCTTGTAAAATCATTCTTACGTCTTTGCCTCAGGCGCCCAGCTTCACTTCCGTCTCGTAGCATGCATGCGCTTGTTGCCGTTCACCTCGTATGCAACCAAATCCATTTTGGGTTGGGAACTTTGTGCACAAGTGTTGCGCGGATGTGATGACCTCCATGTTGGACAATTATGACCCATAGCGTCACTATTTGTACAGATCATGGTGTTGTTGTACAAATTAACTATGTGACAAAGGAGATTGCACTCTTATCATTTGTGATTAGATCACCTAGATGTATAAATGATGAGAGGTCCCTATGATTTGTTCCTGGATGGAGAATGATATGAGACAGTATCAGTCCACGAAGGATAAATCATTAAATATCCCTAATCAGAGCATTGTCGAGATTGGACATAGATAAATGCGTAAAAGACTAGTATTACACTTGTGCGCGTTGTGAGGGCACAACGGCAAAGTTCTCATATATTTGGGTATAAGATACTCATGCAAGTGTAATAGAAGGTTGTGTTTTACCGATGGTACGGGAAACAGCTTCGCTCTGGATAGACCCCCTCGGAATTCCATTGTTAGTATGACTATGTGTCTATGGAAGTCCGAAATCATGGTAGGTGTATTTGGTCTTAACCTGAGACTTACACCGCTAATACTTGCGACAATCAATATACTTTGGTTGCGGTCGTCCAGGGCTTTAACAGGTTCTGTGTATGCCAATAATGGGTATATTGAGAATCGTAGTGTGTTGGGTGTGATGTCAAGATGGAAGTGTCACTCCAGTCATATGGAGATGATGGTCACGTAGGATACGAGACTGGTTCTCTTAAATGCTGCAGCTATCGGAATAAAATGACAAGGTCATGTTTATCCGATTATAGAGACTAGTCACCAGACATCCGACATGTGCTTCGTATGGGGCAGACACAATTCCAGCCCCAGGCCTAGCACGTGATCATCTGATACTGGACAGAAATACGCAATACTACGTATATTACGCCTGATATAGATCCTTTATTCCTGTAAGGATATTTCCGGAGAATTGGGTAGGCATGGCGCTTTGCTAGAGGCCAACCTTGTCTTGTAAATCGGTATAAACGTAGTACGAGGTGCTTACGTGTTCGGATAGTCCGACGACCGAATTTACTGCCAACATATCAGTGGATCTCATGGGTCGCTTCCCAAAGATTCACCGATGACGTATGACTCGCACTCTAAATTAATCTGGGATTAATTAGATGAGAGAGAAAATTAATCTGGGATTAATTGCGGAGATATTTTATCTGGGATAAAATATCATTTAAAGAGAGATAACGATTAATTTGGAATTAATCGAGAGATTAATATATTTGATATATTAAACGAAATTGGATTTCGACGCGGAATTAAAATTAGATTTTAATTCGGGCGAATGAATTCATTTAGAATTAATTTGTTAGCGACGTGAATAGTGATTTCGCTAGGCGTAATCATTTAATTACGACGCAACGGAAAATTCGTTAATTTAGAATTAACGAACCCGAGCCCGAGATTATTTGTGAGCGCATTCGCATTTCAAATTCGAGTGCCACACGTCACATCAAGCGTCAAATCGCTAGTCGCATCAAGCGTCAAATCACTTGTCACTTTGAGTGATGTGACTTGACAACTTGTGATTGATGTGATTAGGTGATGTGTGTGGTTGGCATTTGTGGGCATTAAATGCTTTGACTTTTGAAACCAAAAGTGTGTATTTGTTTTAGAATCAAATACCAAAATTTAACACACATTTTTTTATCTCTTTCTTTCTTCTCTTTGCTCACGTTTGGAGCAACCAATTTCTCTCTTCATCTCACGCCCTTAGAGGGCAGTTTTCTTCTGTTTTGGGCAGTGAACTGCCGAGTGGATTGAAGAAAAAGGGAAGCACTAGAGTGGGATTTTGTGGCAAAATATCAAGTGCTAGCACACTTACGAGACATGCGAAGGTGATAGGGAAGTCCACCCATGAGCCGGGAACCATTTGACGAAGCTTAAAGCTTGATGAAGGACCACCATTGACGCCAAACCAGTGAACTGTCACAGCTCTCTGCCGAACCAGTGAAGAGGAGCAGAATTTCATTTTTGTTCGTCTCCGCGTCGCTCAACAGATCGATGTGAGTATTCCGCAACTTCTTCGATTTGTATTCGCACATATTTCATGCTTATTATTGATCTTGGGACCTTAATAGAAACCAACAATGGCATCTAGAGTAAGGTTTGAGCATGAAAAATTTTAGGGCTTAAAATTTGGGCAAAATGTTTTTGAGCATGATTTGAATTAATTGGATGTTTGAGTATGCTTATAACATATTGAATTGAAGTTTGATTTGATCAATTTCAAGAAAATTGATTTGGAACAATTTTCCCCAAAATTGGATGTGTTGGCCGAATGGTTGGTGATCCTATATGTCTTGGTGATTTTGATTTTTGATTCATTAGATGTGTTGGAAATCATTAGGGAATGTTTATTTAATGTTGAATTTGATTCAATTGGATTGGATTTGTAATTTGGCATAATAAACCCTAAAAGCCGAGAGTATGAAACCCTTATTATCTTGGTGATTTTTGTTTCGTTGATCATTGGATGACTTGAAACGATTGAGGAATGTGATTTAATGTCGATTGTGGAATTAATTGGATTGAATTCGAATCGGACACAAAAATCCCCTCCATTGCCGAGAATGATAAAGCATGTTTGGGTTTGATTTTAATCAAAATGTGTTGGACATGTGATGATGAAAATGACCATGATTAATTATATAAATTGATGTTTTAGAAATGTTAATTTGGGTGATTAATCATGATATACACTTTAGGTTAATTAAATGTGAAATTGGATTTTTTGTATTTAATTAATTGGGCCTTAAAATTGGATTTGGGCTTTTATGTTGTAATTGGGCTTATTGGGCTTTGTTGTACAAAGTTGGGTTTAGGCAAAATTGGTTGGATCCAATTAGGCCCAAAACCGCATCCATAAAGCCCAAATGCGACTTAATGGACCTTTAAAGTTTAATTGGGCCTAATGGGCAAAAATTAATTTATGGGCTTATGGGGTAACTCCCGGATTGGACTTTGGTTATCGGTTTGACCCGAGTTGACCAAAAGTCCAAGCCTTAATAAATTAATTAAAAGCCCATTGGACTTTAATTAAATTGACGTTGGACGTTAATCGGGCTTTGAGACCCGTTGCGATTAAATTTGGAATTTAAGTCGTAAAAATTCATTAATAAAGTGTGATATTTAATTTAGAATTAAATAAGCGAATTAGAATTAAATTCATATTGAATTGGATTTAATTATGTAGTTTAATTTAATTCGAGAATTCGTACTTTGAGTACTTATTCGCAAAAACGAGTTTGACTCGAGCAAAATCAAATCGTTGTTTGAACATTGGATGATCACTAATTATCAGATTAATTAATTGGATTAGATTGATTGATAACATGCTTGTGTGAATACATGGTTGCGATGCATGAATAGTGTATATCGGATGAATATTAGATGGGTGGGACATTTTAGAAATTATTGTAATAAATTTGATTTATTAAATTGGACCTGCGTGTCCAGCCTTATTACCTCTCTATTCTTTGTATTCTCTTCACACATGTTCCCCTCAATGTAAATGAGGTTTCTTTAGAATTGTAGTGTAACGGGTAGAAGTAATACATGTGCTAGCGGGAGAGAGAAGGGAGAGATTTGATCTAGGATCAATGTGTAAAGTATTCATCCGCATATCATTATTATTTATTTATACGCGCTTTATTATGCGTTTAGAATGCATGTTTAAGGGTGTATGGTGATGAGACCTTAACAAAGATAATAAATTGGTTGCCAATTTCCACGCGAAAACCCCTCAAACATATTAAGCATTTTTCCTTCCATTGAGTGATTCTCACTCAAGATCCGAGACTAGCATTGGCTTGTCTGCCAAAGTCAAGGCCTTTGTCCGTCGAGGATGTGTGTTGAATCACGAAGGCTTTGTTCCATATTGGTGTCTTGTCCAAGTTGTGGTTTGTTGGCCAAAGTCAAGACCACTTCTTGTCCATCGACATTGATTACGAAGCTTTCCATGGTCAATGGGTCGCGCTTGACTGGGATCACTAAGTTTGTTGTGCCAAAGCCAAGGCTTAGTTGATTCAGAGGAAAAAGGTTAGGTAATACATTGGATGTATTGGCGTATATAAGGTATATGTTTCGGACTTGGATGTCCCCCTACCAGATCTAGGAATTGGATTGGATCCAATCGATCTTAGAGATATACCTAGTTAATTATCATACAATTTGTTGGCCAAAGTCAAGATTGTGTGATATTTAACGGGATCCTAGCCTACTAGGAAACACAGTTTCCCGAGTACTCGACAGAGGGTTAGAGGCTCGCCGAAAAATAGTGGGAGGCAAGAATTGAATTTGCAATATTCGTTTAATTACTTGCCATACGCGCTCAAACAAATATCATTCGTCGTTATAAATTAATGTTAGTTGTTGGACTAATATTTAAATGTGTTTTATAAATAGTTGGACTATATTCAAACTATTCATTTATAGTTGGTTATATAATTGGATTATAGTAATCAATATATTTGATTTAATAAAATTATAGTTGATTAAATAGTTGGACTATAGTAATCATTATAATAAATAGTACCTTAATCGTTGATTAAATAGTTGGACTATTAAAATCAAGATAAATTGAAAGATTGACGTTTAATCATAATCCTAGGGAAAATGTATTTAAATGGTTTAATTTTCAAATTGGGAATAAATTTCAGGAAGGTCCTAGAAATAATAAGTTACTTTATTTGATAAAATAAAATATTATGCCTAAAGCCCGGGGTTAAGCAAATAGTCGAGCATAATCTTTGGAAGATTTATGTGATGATAACTTTAGTGCTTAATCCATTAAGCTTGTCGCAGTAGTCTCCTTATTTCTTGATCAGAACTAAGGATTAGATCCTTAAAGTATGATAATGAATTGAAGGATCTTCAAAGAATCTATCCTTAGAATTTTAGAAGTACTAAAATTGCAATAGTAAACTCTTGGAGAGTTAATGACTATTCTCAAGGAGATAAAGTCAAATTTTGCAATTAGACAAGTAGCGCAAGGCGCACCTTACTTCGATATTCTAGAAGGCCAAGGCTTGGCCAAAGGCTTATGGAGTGTTGAAACTGGCAAAGGCAAAATCATTATAATCTTCTGGGAAGATAAAGGACATATCCCAAAATGTCTGCCTAAATGTGGCAAACGGGATCGCAGAAGCGTGACTGCCGTTTGAACAAAGCAGACATGAAGGAATTGAAGATGAGCAAGGCTCTGACTTCAAATATGTTTGTCATAAATATATTCACTACTAGTATTAAAATTGGATTTTAGATACTTAGTGTGATATAAATAGATATTGATGTTCAGAATCTGTTTTGAACAGGATACTGACTTCAATAGAGATTTATCTGCGAATAGGAAACGGGACGAAAGTCGCTGTTTTAACCGTAGGTACCTAAATTTGGAAACTGTTATAATGTAACTTGTTTGACTAGAAACATTATCTTTATATCAGTGTTTTACCCGCTGCGGGTGAACCTTTATATTCTAGAACACTAAAGTGTTTTATTATATAAGGATGATATTGAGATAAACACATTAGATGTGAATAACAGAGTTTATATTTTGAATATAAATAATATCTCAAACATATAACATGACAAACAAATAGCTCAAACTGATTTGATCAAAAGAAACTAATTGTGGCATTGTTGTCTGGGACACAATTAAACAAGAATTGTATATCCACACTTTCGAAGAGTGGGTACTCGGACTAATTTGATTCTAATCAAATAAAGTCTACGAATCTAGTTTATTGGGCAATGTGCCTATAACACTATTTACTTGGTAAAATTGCAAATGCCACCGACCTGTTAGCCCTAGTTCATAGTGAAGCAAGTGGGCCTATGTCTAGCTAGGCTAGATGTGGATATGAATATTTCGTGACCTTTACAGATGTGGCATCGCGTTATGGTTATGTGTTTCTTTTGAAACACAAATCGAAAACTTTTAAAGTTTCGACACGAAATAGACAAACAGATCGACTAAAGTATTAAACCGTCACGGTTAGACCGTAATGGAAAATACTTAAGCAATAAGTTTCTAATATACTTGAAAGAGTATGGTATTATTTCAAATGAGGACTCCTCCAGGAACACGTCATTTTGACGGTGTGTCCGAACAGGATAAACCGAATTTTGTTGGACATGATAAGGTTAATCATGAGTCGCTCTGAGCTACCATTTCCTTCAACGGATAAGCTTTAACAGTGCAAGAACTCATTTTGAATAAGTTCCATAAAAATCTGTTAGACAGATTTATATGATATGAATAGGAAAGAAACCGAGTTTCTCATTCCTGATAATTTGGGTATGCTAGGCATATGTTTGGGTGATACCAAACTAAAACCCAAATCGGATAAGTGCCAATTGTAGGTTATCCTAGGGATACCATAAGTATTGTACTTATACAAATCACTTGAGAACAATTAGATTGTTGCTCACCATGCGGTTTTCCTAAGAGGAATACCGATATGCAGTGGTAAGTGGGAGGATAGTAAAACTCGATGAAAATCAAAGTAATACTATTCCAGGCATCGAATCCTAATGGAACACAAAATAGTTCATCAAGGATGAAACTATTACCATTAATCTTCGAATACACAAGAACCGCGTATGTCGGAGAGAGTCAGAAAACAACCTAGGGTATGGGTTTCTGATCTCACCTCGTAAAGATGTCAATCTTTTGAGGTATACCAACTGACTATGTATGAGGAAGTGATACAAGGTATCGACTCTCTATTATGGCAAAGTGTCATGAGTCCGAATTGGATCCCATGTATATCAACAAGTTTGGATACTAGTTGTACCGCAAGGCATTGTGCCTATTGGTACTATAAGTCTTCAAGGAAGACATACATGGATGGCAACATACCAACGTATAAAGCTAGGGTTTTACCGGAAAGGTATCATTATCAACATTGTGTTGATTTCGATTCAACCTTTTACCTGTTCCCACGGTAAATCCATTTGGATAATGTTTGCTAACGCTGCATGTTTCATTTATGAAATATGTCAGCTGAACGGGAAAATCACTTTCCTGAAAAGGAAACCTTTTGGAGGATGTTTACAACATCCTGTCGGTTTTGTCGTACCATAACAAGCAAACAAGGTTTGCAGGTTATTCGATCCATGTTTGGATTGAAGCAAGCATAGGTTCTTGGATTATCATTTTGATGTAATCATAATGGAGTATGAATTAATTCAAAACGAAAAGATTCTTGTGTATATAAGAGGTTAGTGGGAGCGCACTGACAATATTGTCCTATAAATAATGATAATATGTCATTTATTGGAAATGATATTCCCATATAAAAACTATCGGCGAAAGCTTGGCTTTCGAGAAAACTCTCCGAGAAATCGTACATTGAAAAATGTACGTGACCTGGTGTCTCATACGCTTTGAGCATATGGAGTCACAAACAAGCCAATCCAAGTGATAGTCACTGGATTGAAGTTAAGAACATCATTTAGTATCTTAGAGAACTAAGGATTCTGTCTTAGTCTATGGAGATGGAGAACTTGAAGTGACTGGGATCACTGTAGCAAGTTTCCTAAACCGATAAAACGACTACAAGTCACAAAACGGTACTATATAGTTTGGATAACGGAACAGTGAGCTGGAAATCTTCCAAGCAAGATACTGTTACCATATAAACGACAAATGCGGGTTATTGCTGCAGGTGAGGCAGCAATAGAAGCCATTTGGGTCGATAACAAAATCTAATTAGATTAGATATAATTCTGTTAGCAACTGAGCTAGGCGTCAGCGCAGGCTAAAGAATTAATGGTCTCATCAACGATCCAGATACATACTTCGATATTCATCTGATTCGTTCGGATCATACATCGTGGCGATGTGATGATCGAATAAATCGCATCAGGTGATAATCATGCAAATCCGCTGACGAAAGCCTTTTCTCAGTAATTTGAGCAAACCGTACATAGTTCGGGTGTAAGACACTCGAGTGACTGGCTATAGGCCAAGTGGGAGATTGTTGGACAATTATGACCCATAGCGTCACTATTTGTACAGATCATGGTGTTGTTGTACAAATTAACTATGTGACAAAGAAGATTGCACTCTTATCATTTGTGATTAGATCACCTAGATGTATAAATGATTAGAGGTCCCGATGATTTGTTCCTGGACGGAGAATGATATGAGACAGTATCAGTCCACGAAGGATAAATCATTAAATATCCCTAGTCAGAGCATTGTCGATATTGGACATCGATAAATGCGTAAAAGACTAGTATTACACTTGTGCGCGTTGTGAGGGCACAACGGCATAATTCTCATATATTTGGGTATAGGATACTCATGCAAGTGTAATAGGAGGTTGTGTTTTACCGATGGTATGGGAAATAGCTTCGCTCTGGATAGACCCCCTCGGAATTCCATTGGTAGTATGACTATGTGTCTATGGAAGTCTGAAATCAGGGTAGGTGTATTTGGTCTTAACTTGGGACTTGCACCGCTAATACTTGCGACAATCAATATACTTTGGTTGCGGTCGTCTAGGGCTTTAACAGGTTCTGTGTACGCCAATACTGGGTATATTGAGAATCGTAGTGTGTTGGGTGTGATGTCAAGATGGAAGTGTCACTCCAGTCATATGGAGATGATGGTCACGTAGGATACGAGACTGGTTCTCTTAAATGCTGCAGCTATCGGAATAAAATGACAAGGTCATGTTTATTCGATTATAGAGACTAGTCACCAGACATCTGACATGTGCTTCGTACGGGGCAGACACAATTCCAATCTCAGGCCTAGCACGTGATCATCCGATACTGGACAGAAATACGCAATACTACGTATACTACGCCTGATATAGATCCTTTATTCCTGTAAGGATATTTCGGGAGAATTGGGTAGGCTTGGCGCTTTGCTAGAGGCCAACATTGTCTTGTAAATCGGTATAAATGTTGTACGAGGTGCTTACGTGTTCGGATAGTCCGACGACTGAATTTACTGCCAACATATCCGTGGATCTCATGGGTCGCTTCCCAAAGATTCACCGATGACGTATGACTCGCACTCTAAATTAATCTGGGATTAATTAGATGAGAGAGAAAATTAATCTGGGATTAATTGCGGAGATATTTTATTCGGGATAAAATATCATTTAAAGAGAGATAACGATTAATTTGGAATTAATCGATAGATTAATATATTTGATAATTAAACGAAATTGGATTTCGACGCGGAATTAAAATTAGATTTTAATTCGGGCGAACAAATTAATTTTGAATTAATTCGTTAGCGATGTGAATAGTGATTTCGCTAGGCGTAATCATTTAATTACGACGCAACAGAAAATTTGTTAATTTAGAATTAACGAACCCGAGCCCGAGATTATTTGCGAGCGCATTCGCATTTCGAATTCGAGTGCCGCACGTCAAATCGCTAGTCGCATCAAGCGTCAAATCACTTGTCACTTTGAGTGATGTGACTTGACAACTTGTGATTGATGTGATTAGGTGATGTGTGTGGTTGGCATTTGTGGGCATTAAATGCTTTGACTTTTGAAACCAAAAGTGTGTATTTGTTTTAGAAATCAAATACCAAAATTTAACACACATTTTTTTTATCTCTTTCTTTCTTCTCTTTGCTCACGTTTGGAGCAACCAATTTCTCTCTTCATCTCACACCCTTAGAGGGCATTTTTCTTCTGTTTTGGGCAGTGAACTGCCGAGTGGATTGAAGAAAAAGGGAAGCACTAGAGTGGGATTTTGTGGCAAAATCTCAAGTGCTAGCACACTTACGAGACATGCGAAGGTGATAGGGAAGTCCACCCATGAGCCGGGAACCATTCGACGAAGCTTGGAGCTTGATGAAAGACCACCATTGACGCCAAACCAGTGAACTGTCACAGCTCACTGCCGAACCAGTGAAGAGGAGCAGAATTTCATTTTTGTTCGTCTCCGCGTCGCTCAACCGATCGATGTGAGTATTTTGCAACTTCTTCGATTTGTATTCGCACATATTTCATGCTTATTATTGATCTTGGGACATTAATAGAAACCAACACTCCAAGTCATTCAAAGCTGGCCGCCTGAATACCGCGTTATACGTGGATGCGCAGCTGATCACCAAGAAGTCGGCTAGCGTGGTTGCAGATTTCCAGAGCTCGCCAAGAGTCAAGGGTAATGTGATAATTCCCATGGTATCACTGAGTATCCAGTAAACCCGTAGATTGGCTCGGGTTCGTGTTTCAGATGCTCAGGTCCCAAATACATCTGGTTATATGCATTCTTGAATAACACGTTCACCGAGCTTCCATTGTGTATCATCACATGTCTAACATCGATGTTCCCCACCGTTATCTTAACAATAATGGAATCATTGTGTGACTAGTGCATGAAGCGAGCATTTTCTACTCCAAAAGTTATTCCTTAAGGCCTAGTGAACTTCTGAGGTCGTTCTTCGGTTTGCATAAAATTCATTGGGGGTCGGGCCTCATCTCTGACATACAGAACATGAGACCTGTTTGACTATTCTGCTATATGCGGGCCCCATGGATTGTTTTGATGGTTTTATTAGTAGAGGTTTGTTCTTACGAGGTCCCAGCTTGTTACTGTTGTTAAGGTGATCGTTGGTCGCTACGTCGTTGTGATTGTCCCCCCGGTCACACCACATAGTCTCTTAAATGATCCATTCTTATCAAATCTTCAGTGACATCTTCTAGCTTGAATCAGTCTAATATTGCATGCCCGACGTCATTGTGATAGTGACAAAACGTTTTAGTGTTCCTATGGGGAGGCACCATTAGACAAGGTGCCCCGAAGCCCTCTCTGTGTCGCTCCATCTTAAAAATCATGTCGCGGGTGTATGATAATTGGGTATAGATATCGTAATGATTCATCTTCGGCTGAAAACCATCATAACTCACCTTTTTAGTGGCTGGTAGGTTGGCGAGGTCGTCCCGTTTGTGCTCATCATGATTGTTGTTACGCCTTTTGTCATTCCCCTTTTTGCTTTTTCTATTCGAGCTTCATTCCTCACTCCTTTTATCGTGAGTGGGTTTCTTCGAGTCGAATATTTTCTCTATGCAGATGTATTATTGTGCTCGCTCGTAAAACTCATGCAGTGTCCACACATGGGACTTGTAGAGACTCTTGTAAAGTCTATCATTCTTGTCTAAACATGCCGATATCACTTTCAGCACACTGTCATCAGATGGTCTGTCGACATAGCTCACATCTCCCTGGAAATGAGCCAAGTAATCTTGTAGCTGCTTGTCTTGTTTGTGATAAATTGTGGCGATGTGATATAATGAGACTGGTTGTCTTCTGAGAGTCTGATATTGTTAAAGGAACATCTTATGGCATTGATCCCAGCTCGAAATGTCTCTTGTTGGCAGGCCTCGAAGCAATTTCTTAGGCACTTCACCTAATGTCACTGAGAAACAAATGTATTTTACTTTGATGTTTGTCTTCATTAGATCCATCTGGACGTTGAACATATCTAAATGGATAAACGGGTCACTTATTGTCTCATATGGGAGGATGTTATGCATTTTGAAGTGATCGGGCAGCGGCTCGTTAGCGATCTCATGTGTGAAGGGGCTTCATTTGATGACCCGCTCACGGGTTCTACTTGTACGGCCCACCCGCGTTCTAGCTTTTCCAGACGTCGAATGAGCTCGCAAACATCACTATCTTGTCCCCTCGCGGCATGTGCCACTCATTCCCTTCACGACTAGCCACCTAAGCACGACTCGCGGTCCGTATGACGTGGGGGGTTCGACTGGTTTTGCATATGCCACCCTTGCTGTCGCGATGATCCACCTCATCTGTTTCTTTGCTGGGTCTGATCAGCCCTCAAGCATTGGAGCACCTCTCTGAGGTCGCGATGCTCAGCTGGATGTCGCTGGGCCTCTTCCTCTTTTGAATGGATGTTGGCTGACTGCTTGTCCCTGTTCCTGCTAAGCTGGACATGACGACGACCAAGATCGTTAGTAAAAATCAAAGGGCCATGATTATTACCTCGAAGCTCGGGCAAGCCATCGCTCACGCGTTTTCATCCCCCACCATCATTACTGCCTTGCTCATGGTCACTGGAGTGATTTCACGATGACAGTGGCCGAGAATGTCTGTAGCTGCCTTAAGCTGTCTCGCGAGCTCCATGTGATCTCCTATCTCGCTGCTCGTGCTGAGGTTGATTTTGGGCCAATTGCTGCATAATTCGTAGCACCTCGCACATTGTATTTTCCATCTCGTTCTGCCTTTCGATCCAAGCCTGAAGGTCACATGGCTAGCCTGCATTGTCTCGCCATGTGTCTTGAAGCCCAAGCCCATCATTTCATCCCCTCTTATTCTCTGCTAGAATTAGAAGGATCGAGGGAGGCACGCATCACCGTCGATGGGCGAAGCTCTTTCACCCACATTGTTATTCGAGGCAGCGCAGTTGTTTCCTCTTCTTCGTAGGTTTGCCATAGAAATCTCGGGGAATTTTGTAGAGAATGGCACTCTTTCTAGTGCCAAAATATTGACGATCAAAATCGATCAACACTAATTATAAACGAACCAAACGAATAAGCACAGGTAAATTTTTATTAATGGTGCTTATGAACTTTCAAGAACTTACAAATTTGTCTTAATTCTGGCAGAGTTTCTGTAATATTTTTTTCTCTCAGTCGATATAGTGAATCTCTCCCTCTTTATAGTGTTGGGAAGCGTTACAATTAGGGGTGAACAAAACCGGTTTCGGTTTCGGTTCCGCATGGAACCGTAACCTACTCGGAAAAATAGGTTCCTAATTAAGTGGAACCGGAACCTACCCAATTAAATAGGATACCCTATTAATCGGTTCCAATTCGGTTCCGCGTGGAACGGGAACCTACCCAATTAAATAGGGTACCATTTTAATTGGTTCCAATTCAGTTCCGCGTGGAATTGAAATCTACCCAATTAAATAGGGTAACCTATTAATCGGTTCTAATTTGGTTCCGATCCGGTTTTTATTTACCCTATTTATTTTTTATTTTCAAACTTTGAAAATAAAATTATTTCTTACACTTGAATATTATTGACAACTGTCTATATAAAAATAAAATAATAAATAAAACTGCATATTATATAATATTTTTGACTCAATACATAATATTCTTATAGGAAGTGCCTAGGTTTAAATTAGGTTTTAATTGGGTTTTAATTTGGGTTATGAAATTGGGTCTAAATTGGGTTTTAAAACTGGTTATGAAATTGGGTTTAAATTGGGGTTTAACTTGGGTTATGAAATTATGTTTAAATTGGTTGTTAATTTGATTATGAAATTGGTTCTAAATTCGGTTCCCAAAACAGGTTCTAGTTTTGGTTTCGAAATTGGATTCCCAAAATAGGTTATGGTTCCGGTTCTGAAATTCGGTTCCCAAAACAGGTTCTGGTTCCGATTCCAAAATTCGGTTCTGCTTCCGACCATTTTGGAACAGGAACCGGACCGGTTAAAATCAGTTCCTTCAATTTGGAACCGGAACCAGACCGGTTACAACTGGTTCTGATTCCAAACCCGAAAAATCGGTCTGGTTCCAACCGGTTCTGGGTAGAATCAGAACCATTGCTCAGCCCTAGTTATAATAGTAAATATGACAACCATTGGAGACAATCGGGCAATAATTATCTCAGATTTATTGGGATTTAATATCATATTAAATTGGAGGAAGGGACCCCTAGTGATACAGCCACCTCGAGGTGATTCCAAAGGACTCTCGAGGTCATTCTGAACTCCATGTAGCCTTCAAGTCGCATGACAATGGTCTGCGAGCCACAATCTTGGTTTCTTGAGAATATGTTGTTCTCGGTTTACAAGTCGCATGACATGCATTCTACGAGCTCTATCTTGGAATGGGTTGATCTTGTAGAAGCTCTAGGGGAAGATCATGTCCCGGTGACTTCAGCGAGGCTGACGGTGGCTTCTCATGATATGGCTGAACGAACTTCTTACACTAGTGGGCCTAATTCACTTGACTTTGGTCGTGAGCTCTTTTTTACACATAACACATATTACATATTTTAATAAAAAGTCTCTAATCATTAGAAAAATATTATAATCTATCTCTAATAAGAGGAAAAAAAACACAAAATAAGTAGGAAAAATCATACTATACGACGGGCTAATTACAAAACTTAGGAATTTTATTGATTAAATTGACAAAACTCTGTTGTATTTGATTTTTTGATAAACAATAAGGATGTCATTGCAAATTACCCTCATAATTTTCATCCTCATGTTTTACGGTGAACCATTTTTGACAATGCATACTTTGAAGTTTGACCGACCAAAAATTGCAAGAAGCGCGAAAAACTCAAATCAGATACAAAGACTGACGCCGTAACTGGAACCCCTTAATTCTCATATCAGTTAATTTGCTTCATTTGATTCAAGTACGTTTTTTCCGTTGAAACGAATATTGTGTTCTTGAATGTTGAAGTCTATGCATTGCACCTGTTTGATAAAATTCCCCAACGAGATGATTGTTAACATCCATTCTCTTGTTTTGAGTTGCTTTATTTTCAGCTCAAAACAGCGGGCGAAAGTTAACCTCGACAGTGGATTGCAATGCAGCTTTGTTTAATTTTGTAATCATAGTAGACAAACTAAATATAATGGTTTACTGCCAGTTTTGCTTGCAAGAAAACTTTTCCAAAGTTTGTTTAGCTACCCTTTTCTCTATATTGTTGTATCATTACTATAAGGTTCATGGATTGAGTCATGTACTATTTTTTTTCATGGATTGATCACAACTAGTAATAATGTGGAGTTATTTATACATTCACTTTGTTTTATATAATTTTTTATTTGGTTTGCAGCAGTTTAAGAATGGAGAATGAGAAGAAAGCTGAGCTAGCGAGTTTTTTGAAAACGATTCCCCCTGTTGAATTCTGCTGTGTTTATGGTTCATCTCTCCATCCGAACAATAAAGACAAGGTTTCTATTTGGTCTTTGCATCCTTTTGTTTTACTTTTAACTCTTTTTTTTAAAAAAAAAAAAAATTAATATATGAAATTATGATTATGCAGTCAGCCATGGTAGATTACATTCTTGGTGTATCAGATCCTCAGCAATGGCATTCAGAGGTAATATTAACATGTTAGTTTCTGGAAGAGAACTTATATTAATATGATATTTCAGATAATCTAATTAGTTTTTTATACATCCAAGAATCTGAAAATGAATGCAGATCACTATGCTTTGTGGTTGAGGCTGCTTGGCGGGGCAAAGCTGGTGACTTTCTCTCTTTCTTTTCTTATGTCTTGAGCACATTTCCTAGAAATGATGAAAATATTCATTATTGTCTGCTGTAAGACTGAAAATTGGCTGCTTGTCTTGTATTAGATTACTCAAATTGCCGATGAAATAGGTGTAGGAGTACACTTCAACCCATTTGTAACCTGGAATGACAGGGTATTGACTTCTCAACAACCTTAGTTTAATTATTTAAACACAGGGAACTTATGTTTGGATGACTTCTGTTCAACTTAGCATGAAATGAATCTCTGTATTTTCTTATATTTCTCATTTGTTAATCAGTTTTTCCTGTATTTCGTACATTATAATGATTTTGTGCAGATGTTGAAGTATGGGGTTGTTCGTATGCATGACTTGGTTTTGGACATACTGAACTGGGAGAGATTCTATTTGAGTGGTCGTCTACAGAAACCGGTGTGTGTTCTTGATTTTTCCACTTCATTTCATTTCATTTCTTATTTTACTATGTGTTACCATTTGTTTCCCTTTTGCCGTAAGGCTAGTGAATAGAATTCCCCTGTATAATAGCTAGACTTTGCTAATGTCAAGTACTCATGATAAATCTGGATGTGAATATTTTCTATTGCCCAAGGGAAAAAGTGGTTGACATATTCTCAAGTATATGGACTAATATATAGAAGACTGGTAGAATGTTTGGTACATATATCGGCTTGATTCTTGTTTGATGTGTTAAATTATCAGTGCCAGGTGATTTTATATTTATCCGGTTATCTTCTTGAATAGATCTTGTCCAGAAATTGTCATTCTACCAGCTGTCTCATACTTTATCAGCACTGTTTTTGGTTTTAATTCTGACCCGAGATCCATGAATGAGGCCGTTTTCTCATAAATGAGAGTTATATACAAATCTCATGGAGTTTGCGTGTATCTTATGCAGGTTCAAATACTTACGGATAATTTGGATATTGAAAATGTGAACTCTGTTAATTTGAGGGCTGCATTATCTGCTGCTCTTCTCCTTTTGCCATCCAAGTTCACTCAGGTTTGTCTACATGTTTTTGCTTAGTCATTTTAGAGTTTACTAGGAAGTATGATTATTCCATGCTTGTGCAGGAAGATTTGTTTGCCAAAGTATGTAGTCTCTCATATATGGGTGATTTGCGTATGACTTTTGCAGAGGACAAAAATAAGGTAAAAGTTTAGATTGAATTCATTCATGGATTTTGATAGCTTTGATGGACACGAAACCATTGTTTAAAAAAACGGCAAGAGGCGCCGCATCGCCGCCTCGCGACATTGGCGCGTCGAGGCACCCGCCTTTTGCGGGTTTTTAATAATTGTCGCGTCACTGCGCGTGAGGCGGCTGCCTCATGCCGCCTCACAATGACGCGGCGTGAGGCGGCAGCCTCACGCGCAGTGATGACCAGTGGCTATTTTAAAAAAAATAAAATTAAAAAAATGGAACAAACATAAACAAGACAAATAAAAAAACAAAAACAAAACTTCATCTATACCGATCTCAGCTCCGCTTCTCAGCGTCTTCTTCAGCATCTTCATCGTCGTCTCTGCTTCTTTATCTTCTTCAAAACGATTGGACCATTTTGGTACATGAATCGAATAATAAAACAGAGAAACGGAGATGGGCTCAGGGAGCGAGAGAGAGAGATTGAAACATTTTTTTTTGTTTTGCAAGAAAATAGAGAGATGAAACAATATGAAGGCTGCTACTGCTGCAGAAGAAGAAAATGAGAGGGGGTATATGAAAAGAGAATAGCCAAAACCTTAATTGATAGATAGGCAAATAATATTGGTTTTGTGCTGGGCTGTGTTGGGTTTGACCTTTAATATTTGGGCCTGTATTTAGTTTTGGACTTAATTCATTTAAATAAAGTGACATTAATCTAGTTGAACAGATTTAAAACTTAATTTTACAAATTAAAAATTGAACAGATTTAAAAATTAATTTTACAAATTGAAAATTGACATTCCGATTGAGGCGCCGGCTCGCCGCTTAGAGGCGGTCCGCCTCGCACCACAATGGCCGACCGCCTCAAGGCATTATCCGTATTTTTGAACATTGCACGAAACATGACTGGCACTTTTTATGTCTGTGTTATAATATCCCAAGTTCTAATATGACATACTACGAAATGATTGGCCAAACTTATGAACTTCCTTGACCTTTCATTTTCACCCATAAATTAGAATTATGGCCAAAGAGCTACCAAATAATTTCTTGTTCACATAGAGCTGATTTTTTTTTCATGTCCACAACTTGCCCTAGGTGAAAAAGATTGTGCAAGGGCAGTGTGATTTATTCAAGTTGATGTATAAGCCACTTATCCAAGAGTACGAGGCCAAAGAGTTCTTAAGATTTTCATCCTCCGGAAATCAACAAGCAAATATATTTCAGGTTTGTATAAACCTTGAAGTTTCTCATTTCAATGGAGCTTCTCCAAATTTGTCTTTATAAAATCTCTGAAAATTCAAAAATGTTTCTTTTTATTAAACCAGGACTGTGGTCTATCTGTTACTTGCTTCCTCGTTTCTTCTCTTCCACCAACAATTAGAAGCGAAATGGGAATGAAGCTTGGCGAGAATAAAACAGTAAATGAATCCGGTATGAAGTTCCGCTTGTATGCAGGAATTAATAGGAAAAAAATACTTTTTAAGCTGTGATCAAACAAGAACTTAGTTCACTTTGACTTTTCCTTAAAATGAAAATGTTGTTTCCTTTTCGCAGCAGTCGGAATCGAAATCATATCAGTTTGAATATTTGTAGGAAAACTGGAAAATCATTTTATCAGCTGATATGTATTCTTACATTTTGCAGGTCGAGTTGTAAGTGAAGTTATAGTTCGTTCAAGAGACGAAGCTGCAAAATGCATGCAGAATGTTGTAAGGAGAAAAGTTATGACTTCAAGTGCTAGGCAGGCGGTCTCTGGTCTACTTGCTGCTGGTGGTATCAACGCGGCAAGATATCTCGGTAAAAAGATGGGTAAGGCTTGGAAATCCTGGAGCTAATAATACTTCCCAATTTTGTTTCTTGTTTAACATGAGATTTGTCCGGTAGGCTAAGTAAGCGTCTGTTTGGTATGACTTTTAGTAGAGGCAAAAGTATTTTTTTTAATCTTGAAAGTTCTTTTCAAAAAATTTGTAGGTGTTTGGTAGTATTTAAAGTAGAGTTTTTGAAAATTAAAAAATTTATTTTACCACTGCAAAAACTCAAAATTTGAGCTTTCAAAATTAGGGGTTAGAAAGTGCTTTTTTTTTTTTTTTTTTAAAATTATTTAGAATATCCTTATTTTATTTTTCATAACAAGTGCGCTATGTTATAGATTGTAATTTATAACTCACTGGAGTCTAAATAAATATAAAAGGTATGCCGAGCATAGTTCAGAAATCTACATCTACGAAGATGCGAGACAAACCAAAAGATCCAGTAATACTGCATTCTCATCACTTAAATACAATTGAAACAGTCATTCATCCGATACACACATCCCTCAGAGGTTTCTCATGCGTTGCCAATAAACTCAACATCAAACATGAGAACTGAATCTGGAGGGATGATGCATGAACCTGCAATATGAAATGAAATGTCACCTTAAATCTTCTTCAATCTACATTCTATATATATATAGAAGCAAATATGTTATGTAATACTCTTTTGAGTATCATTGAAATGAGAACAACTTTAATTACCTCCTTTGCAACCTGCCCCTCTCATGCCATATGCAAGTTCAGGAGGAATCTTTAAAATGCGTTTTCCCCCTAATGTAAGTTGGAATAAGTACATTCATTAGCATTATTCCTTACTAAATTTTACAAAAACTTTCCAAAATATATAGTCTATTTGGTTTAACTCTTCTAATCGAAGCAAGAGATCACTGATTCAAGTCTTAGGGTTGTGTTTAATTTAGGGTTTAAACGTCATTGCAAATATGTCATACCGGCTAGCATGGGAGGAATTCCATCACCTCCTAGAATACCCTGATCCCATCCTTTAATGACCTATTCCAATTCACAAAAATAAAACTTCGGATTAGTTTTCCAGAGATCAACATGTTGAACATACAAAATATTACATAAATAAATCAAAACCCTCCTACACTTTTTTGTACTGCCTCAAGAGGTCTAATACACACATGAAGAACATTATCCTTTCATTTTTTTTCTTATTATTATTTTATGTTTTTCTCCTAGCTTGATTACCAAAAAATTGACTTCAACCTGTGACAAATTCAAACTTCCAAAGCAGACATAAGGATCAAATGTTTCTTCTTGTTTTGTTCAAAGATAACTTCTAACTCTATTCTTCTCGCTAGCACATTGGGCAGTACCTGAGTATGAATTAAGGGTGTTTCCAAATGGTTTTCAAGTAATTTTATTTAACTTGCCACTTAAATTTGAATCTTGGTAAACATAAAGGGATACAAATTAAATTTAGGTTTTGTTCATCCATGTTACCTTTTATTTTTACATAAACATAATTTAAAAAAAAAAATCAAGGTACCTCGCCAACACCAATACGAAAGGTCAGGGGCTTTCCACGATTGTAGCTGCTGTCAAAAACCTTCCCATTCTCCAATTTTCCAACATAGTGTGCCTGTTCATGGTTTCATTCATATAATCAAATACCACTCGATAACCACACAGCTTTCTTCTTGATATTAATTACAGCCTTAACATTGGGGGTGCTATAAACATAAACTTATCAACAGTAGCCTCAATTTTAAGCTTTGAAGTTAATGAATGACTAAAACAAGATTCCGAGTCTGTTTTGGAGTAAATTTTTTTGATAATATGTTTAAAATCGCTAGTTAATTGTATCAAGCACTCATAATACTTGCAAGGCAGACAAGATGGCCATCTAGTACTATATTGTTTTCCAGCTAACAATGCATTAAAAGAAGAGGAAATCAAATAATTTTTTTTAAAAAAAAAAAAAATGAATTATTGGTAACCTTAATCAGCTGTCCCTTGACAGCTTCAGGGCCAAACCCAACAACTTTATCACAAAAAGCAAGGCCTGAAGAAGCAACAGTGAGTTCACATGGAGCTTGTCCATCAGCTGCTGAACTGGATTGTGTTTGCAAAAGAACATCAATTAGACCAAAACACAAGCCAAAGCCAATTGCATCTCTTCTTCTGAATGAAGTTGGGTTCTCATTTAGCTGCTGCAGCTTTTGAGGAGAACAACTTTTCTGCTGCTGGCTTGAGAATTTAAAGGCTGATACTTGAGCTGCTGTTTTATTAAAGTTTCTGATGAGTAGTCTTGTACTGGGTGTGGCTAGTTTTGTGGGAGACCAATTTCCAACTGAAAATGCCAGTGAATTCATCTCCACCAACCACAATTTTGAGAACAGGATTGTATACGAGTATAGAAATCTCATATGAATGAGAGTTTCAACATATCCTGTCCATAACAAAAAACATGCAATTGGGCTTAGTATTATACCACTCTTAACTGGGCCTGGCACAATTAAAAGCCCCACTCTGGCCCAACTGAAAGTCCCCCCTCTCTAAGATTAGATAGATACATTTATAGTACAATTCAGAAGTTTGTCAAATATGAGTCAGGATAATGGAACATAGAATTTGTGGAGGTTCGATCGCAGGTACGCAAATATATTGAGGCCGTGAGTACCAGTGGACTACAAATCTGAAACTCCATATATGAAATTGGACGAAAGAGCTTATGTAAAAGTTCATGGAAAATTTAGCTTCAATTACTTGGTAACTGACCAATATGTTTCCCAGTTTGCTCTGAAATATAATGAAAATAATCATTTTGTGCCATATTGTAATTTATTCAAAAGAAAGCACCTTAAAGCCTATGAACACTAGTAATTGTAATTTATTCAAAAGAAAGCACCTCAAAGCCTATGAACACTAGTAAACTAATAAGTAGAAGCAATCAAGAATTCTTCCTCAAATCTGTATTTGTTTTTTTTGTTTTTTTGTTTTTTTGTTTTTTTTTTAATATTCTTAAGTTCCCTGAAATATAAAATTGTATGAACTGCAATGTAACCATTGTTCTAAAAAATATTAGGCGCTAGGTATATGGTCGGGTAGCGTCTAGACGAACGGACTAGGCGGTGCTAGGCGGTTTTGTATTTTTTTTACAAAATTTTAATTAGGTTTAAAAATTTGGGTTCAGTTAGTATAGGGTTATGATTTGACAAATTGAGGTCAATTAGGATGATCGGTGAAATCACTCACGTTACGCAAGCGCACGTATCGTTCAAGTAGTATAAAATTTATCTATCCCACGATAGCTTATTACTAATGCTATTAATTAATGAAGCTAAATTTCTACAAGTATCTAACTAAAGTTGATCGTTGTTTGGATGATAATTTTTATCTCAAACAAACAAATAAATAAAACTAAGGTAGATTTCAAAAGGAATTAATGATATGAAAATGTCCAGGGTTGTGAATCCTACCAATATCTTTCTAAAGATGAGTTGATTATTTTATGCTTGTGTAATGTACTAGTTTATTAATCTGGAACACGAAAAATATGCAAAAGCCTCTTCCGATGGTCAGATGCAAACACCCAAAGTAACTCATTTAATTATATTCTTATGTTAATTAAGAAACTTCAAATTCATTAAGTTTAAGTTCTAATTATGACTATCCACGCCCGACAAGTATATTCATATCCTGGAAGGAAATCTCTAAGGTGAATGTGAGATCGTGAGCTATTGAGTCTACGGCTAAACCTAAAATCCATTTTCCAAGTTCATTTTAAGTTTACTTAATCAATCTTATTAGTGGCCAATTAACAAGAAACATTAAGAACTAGACTCAATAAATAAACCAAAACATCACACAAGACATAAGAAAAATCAACTTATTAAATCATTGATATTGGTTTTCATCAAATCCTAGACAACGTATTTAGTTACAACACATATCTAGAACTACTAAAGACAAAAATTATCAAAACATCATACAACAAGTTGAAAGCTAAAAAGTAAAAATTACAACAATGAAATAAAATACTGGGGTTTGGGGATCCACTTTTATTATTTCAAATCTAGAAATCTCCATTATTATAATATATAAATTTACATTATATTACCAACTGACCATATAGGCGGTATCCTGATTAAGTCATATTTTAATTAATTCCAACCGACCATAAAGGCGGTATCCAATTAAGTCAGGTTAAAATTAATTTAATTATGTCCAACCGACCATAAAGGCAATATCCAATTAAGTCAGATTTTAAGATAATTTATATATTATAAAATAAGAGAGATTAATCTAAACTATCATAATAAAAGTTGCACATTTCACTCCAGCAGAAAGAAGTTACTTACTAATGCTTGAATAAAAACAGATAAAATTTTATTACTAAAAATAAAAAGAAAATATAAGAAAACTAAATTTAAACACACAAGACAGACACTCTCTTCTAAGTTTTACAAAGAAATCCTAGAAGAAAACATGAGTTTTACATCAAATTTGGCTGGCTATTCATAGGCAAATATAAAGATCTACACAAATTTCTCCACCAAACATGACACCAAATCTTCCACCAAACATTGTCATTTTCCAATTTTTTTTTTGATAATGACTTTAATAATTACACATAACACACTTTGGATTTTGTCATCAATTTCTGTCTTGAAAACTTCAGAATTTGAAATTCTTATGAACATCAAGGTTGTAGATCTTGGAGTCTTCTTTCATCTGGAACTTGAATTACGTTCTTTCATCTGAAACTTGAATTACCTCAATCTGATATCGGAGTAAAAAGTTATGGCAAAAATAAGAAAATTGCGCAAAGTTGAAATTTCCGAAATTGTACTTCGTTAGAACACCATTTCAAGTTTCCAACCTCCAAAATCCAAATGTCAAGTCTCTTTTTTGCCCTTATTTGTTACAAATTTCGTCCTGATTGATTCCATTGAATCCTGATTTTATTTTATCTGTAAAATAAACAAAAACATATCAAAACGTTCATAAAGCTCGAGAAACTATACAAAATATTAGGTAAAATGGGCGATAAATATTGATATATTTTCCGCTCATCACACCCCCAAACCTAACATTTTGCTAGTCCTCGAGCAAAAAAAAAAAGAATAAAATACAAAAATTAAACTAAGCCACTTTCGTAGGGATCACAGTTGCATTTAGCATATACAACGAGCCTTTAAACCCCTAGGTGTCCCTAGTGGACGAGTTATAGTCTCATGAGGGCTTACAGCGACGATACCCACAAACGTCAATCAAATTTACAATCAATCACACAAAACAAAATAAAAAGATAAACAAGTTAGTGACTACACAAGTGAAATTCTTATCCAAGTTAATAGTTGTTTTCTTTCTTTCTAAATTACCAAATAAGTAAATTCTCTGATTATTTTTACCACTCTCCATATACACAACTAACAAGGTATTAATCAATTCATTGTGCCCACAATATTCATAAGTGTAGTTGAAAAGATAGTAGTATTTTTGTCCTAAAGTTATATCAGAATTCACACTTTTTTGGCAATAGATTTTTATAAACATTTTTTTTTTATTTTATAACATCTTCCATCCTTGTAGCGAGATTTGGGCCAGTGACTCATAAACCAGTTGGCTTTAGGGCACTAGGTGTTAAGACACCCCTACCGACTTAATTACTCGGATCTCAGATGTTAAAAGTTCTACCGTTTGACGCGAACAATCACTGCTTACTGAGGCAAGACGCCCGGTTACTAAGTAGAAACTTTATTATTATTAACTCAGGCTTTTACCATTTGACGCGAACAGTCACTGCTTACTGAGGCAAGACGTCCGGTTACTAAGTAAAAGTATGGTTAATTATTTATATACACATTTTTTTTTTTAATTTTATTCCATCGCTTTCAGATGTTGCCTCCAATAAATTAGAGTACTGAATATTACAACTTTCACATACAACCAATATTCGTATGTTACCATGTATGTTGATAATACTTGTCAAATTAGCATATGAAGATCCAATTTAGTCAATATTATGGAGAATTCACGAATTTAAATAATTCAAAAGGAAATAAACAAAAATTAACTAGTTATGAATTAGGATGAGATACGTCTCAGGAGTGGAAACTCCTTACACAGCTATCTCAATCACAATTCCACCTAGTTAGTCAAGTTTAAAACATAAAAATAAAATCATTTTTTTATTTTTTAAAAGTTTTTTTTGTTATTTTTTTTGAATAAAAAAAAGCAAAAACAACACAAAGAAAAATAAAAACAATATACTAGTCAACTATTCCCCTCTCACAAACCTAATTGAGACATTGTCCCTAATATCTAAAAAAAAAAAAGTTTAGCAAACAGTACCTAGTTAGCGTGAAATTCTACATCTAAAAAGAATACTAAAGGTTAAGATCCAGATTTATCCTACGCTTCTTACCACGATCATTATCGGACCAGTCCAACTTGGAAAGGATAGGGTCAATAATTGGTTCAAACGTCAAGAGTTGGTCAATTAAATTATTGGCTGCTTTGGCAGTGAAGAGGATATCATTTACGGGTTTTGAAAGGAACTCATTTCTCATGGCATCTTTAAGAAACACAAAAAGAAAGTCAAAGATTCATCAATATTAAACAGTCCAATTGGTTTCTGGTATATGTTCAAGTTCTCCCAATATATCACTTTGAAAATTTCATCCATCGTGTCCAAGCCACCTGGTAAAGCAATAAAAGCATCAGCACGATTAATCATTTCAACAAGTCGTTCGGACATACCTGACACAATGCATTCCACTCCGTTTGATTGTCCGATAAGATTTGCGTCCGCCAAAGGTTTTGGGATGATTCCCAAAACTTGAATACCTCATTCTCGTACGACCTTTGAAATGTAACCCATCAGTCCAAGATTGCCACCACTATATACTAAATGCATATTTCTCTCTACCATGACACTACCCAATTCTTTCGCTGCCTCAACAAATTCTGGCTTAGATCCAGAACCAGTCCCGCAAAACACACAGATATTCATGACTCGTCTTCTTGAAGTTGGTTCCATTTTTTTCTTTACTATCTCTAATTTGGATGTATTGATGAGAGCAATGACGGGCTGAATTTATAGATCCTTAAAAATGGTAAGTAATAATTGCACTAGTACCTGTCAAATGACAATTATTAGATGTATAGTAGAATAAATTGTGAAAGTCAAAAAGTCTGGATCTTGTCGGCGAAAATAAAAGGAATCAAAATAAAAGCAAATCCAATAATTATGTAAAGACAAAGAAATCAAAACAATAATTTGTACAGGTAGTAATGGCTTGAATGACCTATATGGGTCAGAGACAAGCTTCCCATCCAATTTTCTTATAAATTGGCAAATAAGGTCTTTTAAAGTTAGATTCCCGAGACTCAATTGTTGTCTTTCTCTTCGAAACTGTGTATGTAAATTGCGAATTGCGTGATAGAAATATCCATTACAATACGTCTCGAGAGTCAATGATATGTCATCTAAAGACTTCTTACTCATGCCATCCCTAATGAATTTTATTTTATCTTCACGATTATCAGACATCATTCCTAAAGAACGACAACGAGTATTGCATGTACAGCGTGCACATTTATAACAAATACCTAATCGTTTAGCTTTTCTTTTCTTAGCATAGGTGCTTTTTCCTAAACCAGGCAGAAATGAAATAAAAGAGTCAGATGACTTACCTACCAAGCGGACTCGTGCTTCAATTATCCAACGGATATCACTAGGAATACCTTGGATCATCAGAAGCCTAATTCTTTCAATGCGTGCTTTGTAGACTTTCATCAGAGAGTTTTGAGGGAGAGAAGGAAAATGCTTGTGAAGTTTTAAGAGAGTTTCCTCCATATTGTCTGTGACTTTTTCTATAAATATTAAACACAAAAATTTTAAACACAAAATCTCAATATATACACAAATTGATTGGGTTGCCTCCCTACTAGCGCTAAGTTTAATGTCGTCAACTAGACATGACTGCCCAAACGTTAGGCTAGATCTGCCAGTGTAAGACTCTTTTTTTGTCGCTCAAATGATTCTCCCCAATAGTGCTTGACACGTTGGCTGTTGACCTTGAATGTGTTGTTGGAGTTGGGGGTTATATATCTCAACTACTATGTAGGGTAACTGTGGGACACAGAAACTGGGCGACGCATGCTGTTCCTAGGCTCAGGGCCTAGTCGGGAGTACGGAGTAGCCACGGGGGACTAAACCGGAGAATAATGGAGTCGCACCCGGTGTGAACCGGGAAAATGAGATTTAAGGCCGCACTCACCCCTCGCAAGGGAAGACCTCAAACCATTGGGTTCGGAATGGTCCCTTACTCATGTCACTTGTAATGAAAGGATTTATATAATAATTTAAACAAGCTGAAGTAACACTTATTTCTAAGGGTATCATGCTTCTAAATTCACATTTATAAAATAAAATATGCGCCTAAATATACATGTATTTCACATATAAGATTGCATGCTTAGAAGTACATTAAATCAACAAACAGACAATTTCATTGGCATGTTGTATTCATGGAAACGCAAGCGCATACTAACCACACAAGCACACATAAAAGCGAATCAAATGATGGCGAACATGTGATTTCATAGACATATCATAAAAAAATAGCCATTACATGTCCATTCACAAATAAAAGGGACAACTAAGTACATAATGCAAAAAGACGCTTAGGGATGCAATTGGGCATTAAAGTGAGCATGCTATGACGTGGTGCAAAAGAAGATAGATATAGACACAGACGCACATATGATGAAAATGACTCAATTCAGTGTATTAGCGTTCGTGTAGCGTTCGTAAACGCGTTCGAATGGTAAACAGAAGGTTCGCGTCCGTATAGCGTTTGATAACGCGTTCGAACGGGACCAGACAGAAAACATGCGTTCGTGTGGCGTTTCGAAACGCATTCGAACGGGGTTATAGCAGTGACCTCTAAAATATAGTAAACAACATGACACATACATGAATATATGAATATATGACTTCTCGTACATAACAACAGATTAAGGGGCGCGGCAAATCATTATAACAAAGGTAGCTTTCAAGCATTTTCATCCCTCAAAGTGGAGGACCCTTGATCTCACTTGATAAGCCCATGCGCAATGCAATATGATGCATGAATTTTCAAAAAGACGTTATGAAGCGAATAACTAAATAAAAGAGGCGCGGCGAAGTACTGCCGTAAAGGTGGCCTTTTAGGCTATTTGTCTCTCAAAGAGAGGACCTTTAGACAAATACTAAGCCCATGCGCAATGTGATATGATGCATGGTCATGTAAGAAGACGTCATACTAAACAACAAGATAATGGGGGCGCGGCGAAGTACTGCCGTAAATGTGGCCTTTTGGGGCTCTTTGTCTCTCAAAGAGAGGACCTTTAGACCAACATACCAAGCCCATGCGCGTCACATCACAATACATGAAATAAAGACAATAAAAGTGTAGGACTTCGTATGCCCAATTGAACGTACATTCAACCCAAACACACTTCGTCCGGCGCGGCGAAGTAGTGTCACAAAGGTGGCCTTTTAGGCTCTTCGTCTCTCAAAGAGAGGACCTTTGGACTAACTCACTAAGCCCATGCGCTCAATCGCATCATACATACAAAAATAAAGACAATCATATCAAACTTAGTATGTCCGATTGAACGTATTTTGCATTCAACCGAACACACATCAACCGGCGCGGCAAAGCATCGTGGTAAAGGATTTTAACCCCTCCAAATAGGGAACCTTTAATCCGACTTACTAAGCCCATGCGCTCGATCGCACCATAACATAAATAAATAACATGCGGAAATTAAAAGACGGAATAATAAAGTGAGAATAATCAAAATAACATAAAGCACGCCATTTACTCAAGTGGTACGTGGAATTGTATCCCAAGTACAGACCGCACTACCGTCCATTCGGAATCGGCTACGGAATTTACGTCTGGGTTTCCATCCTATATACCACGAGAGACGACGTATTTTCCGTTTTAATCAATGGCCACAACACACATCACATGCAAACAATATTCAATAAATATTTAAAACACAATTAAAAGAATCAATAAATCGAATAAATAATAAAAAGAAAACAAGTGTGAAAGGTACCCTCAGGTCTAACCTTTTAAGTCGTCTTCCGGACTCGCGTTTACAACCGTCGGAAGGGTTATCACTCCGCAACTTTTCTGGTTCACTGGTTTGCGTTTTACCTCGTTGTTTCGCTGTTTTCACTCAGTTTTGCTGCTATTTCGCTGCCGCTTCGCTGCTCACTGTTTCAGGTACATTTAGGGACTGTTCTGTGCAGTTTTGGGACTGTTTTGGGGTATTTTCGGGGACTGACTTACTCACTGTTTGGCTTACTGTTGAGGGGCTGTTTGGCTTACTGTTTTATGGTGATTTTCGGTGATGGCAGTGAGGGTTTATGTGCTCGGTTTGGGCAGTGGCGTGTTTAAAGTGCTGGTCGGTGATGGGCTCTTAAGTGTTCAGGTCAGTGGGCGTGTTTAAGGCAATTGGCGTAGAGTTGGCAGGTGGGCGTTCTTGTTGAATGACTTGGGACGTTTGCTTGGTGAGTTTGTTGTGGCTTAGTGGAGTGGCTTATGTGTGGAGTGTGAGATAGAAGGCTGTTTTAAGGGCTGATACGTGCTGTTTTCGATTGATTTTGGACTGGTTTCACGTGGCTTAGGGCTGTGTTATTTGTGGAATCGGTGAAGAGGTTTGTTATTGTCGGTTTATTGGTGGAAGGCTTATGGTGCGGCTGCTTCCAGGGGGGTTAATGGGGCTGTTATGAAGAGTGAGGTGCCGTGCTAGTTAAGGGCTGTTGCGATTGTGGGCAATCAAGTGAAGCGGTTGAGTGGAGCTACGAGTGAAGTTTGGCAGGAAGCAGCAATGTGAGTTGCGTGGGTAGTGGCTGCGCGAGAGGTTGAGGGTTGGCGTGAAGGGAAGTGGGCTGGTTGTAGTTGCTTTGTGGCTTCTTGATGAGAAGAGGGCTTTGGTTAGGGGTTTTTGCAATGCCGTGAGTCTGTTTTGTAGTTGGGAGAGGATGGACGAGAGCTGAGGTTTTGTTTTGCTCTTTTTTTGTATTTAGCCGTGAGTTATTCTTTTGTGTTTTTTTTTTTGTTTTTCTACCGTGTGCCCCTTAGGGTTGAAATTAGTGTGTGTTTTATAGTTGTCCATTAGGGTTTGCATGGCTTAATTAGGAAGTAAAATCAAGTATATTAGGTTTATTATTTTAGGTAATGGAATTGTGTATTTTAGGTGATAATATCTTTAATTTAGGTGATTGATTTGTTAATTAGATGAGTTTTATTTTAATTAGGAATTAAATTATTTTGATTGATTTTAATTTGGAAGTGAATTATTTAATCTTGGTATTTGATTTTTGATTTTATTTGATTTAATTTTAATTGCAATTATTTAATTTATTAATTTAATTGGTTGTAATTTAGATTTACATTTAATTCAATTAATTGATTATTTAATTTAATTTAGTTTATATTTGTGAGTTAATTAATTTTAATTTGTGAATTTAATTTAATTAAGATTTTATTTTAATTAGTTTGTGAATTTAATTTAAAATTTGTGACATTTATTTTAAATGTTTTAATTATTTTGATTTGTGACATATATTAATTATTTCTTGGGATGTGATTTAATGGGTTTGGGCTAAGGTTAAGTTTTTTTTTTAAAACGGAGATCCAACAGCGAACCCGAAGCTAAACACGTGAACTAAATCCGACAAAACCGTCAATTCTTGACTCTTCCCTTCCGACGTCCGTTTCCCGCGATTTCGCGACTTAAAAGATAGTGCCTCCAAATGAGGCTCATCATCGGGTTTCACATGCAAAAATACAATGCCTACAGTCGCCCCCACTTTGATGGGACTTGTGTAATGTGTAACAGTGACAATCCTATCAAAGTTATGCAATGCATTTTCACTTACCTGGCTAGCCAACTGCCACTTGACTTTCCACGTGTTTGAGTTGATTTGGGTGGTGAGGTGCTGCGACCCCTGGTTCATTCCCGAACCGTGTTGTGATGTGGTCCATTCCCGAACCGTTACTGTAAGGTGGTCCATTCTCGAACCGTTATGTGAGTTGGTCCATTCCCGAACCGTCGTACTGTGAGGTGTTCATTCCCGAACTGTTACCGTGAGGTGTTCATTCCCGAACTGTTACCGTGAGATGTCCATTCCCGAACCGTTACTGTGAGTTGGTCCATTCCCGAACCGTTACTGTGAGTTGGTCCATTCCCGAATCGTTACTATGAGTTGGTCAATTCCTGAACCGTTACTGTAAGGTGGTCCATTCCCGAACCGTTACTGTGAGTTGGTCCATTCCCGAACCATTACTGTGAGGTGGTCCATTCCCGACCGTTACTGTAAGTGTTCATTCTCAAACTGTTACGTGAGATGTCCATTCCCGAACTGTTACTGTAAGTGGTCCATTCCCGAACCGTTACTGTGAGTTGTTCCATTCCCGAACCATTACTGTGAGGTGTTCATTCCCGAACTGTTACTGTGAGTTGGTCCATTCCCGAACCTTACTGTGAGTTGGTCCATTCCCGAACCATTACTAAGAGTTGTTCATTCTCGAACTATGCTTCCATTCTTGGAGTGCCATTCCCGGCTTGTTCATTCCTGACTTATTTCCATTTCCATTATCGGAGTGCCATTCTCGGCGTGCTCATTCTCGAGCTGTCCATTCCCGGACTATATCTCCATTCTCGGAGTGCCATTCTCGGCGTGCTCATTCTCGAGCTGTCCATTCCCAGACTATATCTCCATTCTCGGAGTGCCATTCTCGGCGGAACTGATCTGATGTGATGCGGGCCTCGCCCCCAGAATGCCATACCCGCAATGCTGATCTGATGTAGTATGGGCCTCGCCCCCAGAATGCCATACCCGGCAATGCTGATACTGAAGTGGGCCTTGGCCCCAGAATGCCATACCCGACAATGCTGATAATGAAGTGGGCCTCGGCCCTAATTGCTACCGATATGGGCCTCTCCCCCAGACTGATACTGCTAATATGGGCCTCACCCATGTGATTCATTCCTGAAGACTGCTGACATTGTACTGTTACTGCTTCTGTTTGGCTTGTCTTTGCCACTTTTTTTTTTTCTTCAAAACCTGTGAATACAAAACAGAACAAACACGAAAGGATGCAAAATGTGTTACGTGTATGCATGTATGAATGTTCTTATCCCGTCGGGTTAGGTCTTCCGTCAATTTTCTTGATGACTGCTTAGTCTTCTTTTCTTCAGGCAAGCTACTGCTTCAATCTGTCTACATTGATCGGCTCGGTGAACTAATTCCCTTCCAAGTCTGACATTTTCACTGCCTCTATTTCCCAATTTCTGAATGTCTATCTTATCTTTTCTGTTTGCTTATTTCGAAGGTTCCCTGTGTCCATCACTGGATTCCATAGTACCAAGGTTGAATACTTTTCTCAAATATACTCATATTGCAGAAGAGTTTCAGCGAAATGAACGTCTTTATTATCGTTGAGGAAAAGAGTTCGAACAAGTAACAAAATCAATGTCTTTTTAAAAAAAAATTGATCAAATAGACTAGGAGGAACATCTCCATCATCCGCAGCACTGCCTTCTTCCTCGGCCTATGGTTCTTCACTGTCATCCATGTAAGAAGCTTGGTGGTTGAGGGTTTCTTTTCATGGGTTGGGTATTTTATGGGAATCTATGAGATCTTGAATTTCATGCCTGAGGCGGGTGCAGTTGTCGGTGTCATGGCCATGTAGCTGGTGGAAGTGACAATAAAGGTTCACATTTATGTGTGGTGGTGGGGGGTGCGGAAGTGACTTGCCTTCTAAGGGTTTCAAGATTCCTTGTCCCTGTAACTTTTCAAATACCTCCGACAAAGGTCTACCAAGGTTGGAGAATTGCCTGTTTCTGATGGCAGCGACTTCGGCCGCAGCGGGCTTGGCCTCAGAATGCCCCCCAAAAGTCCTCCTATTCTGGCCATAGATCTTTCTGTTCTCAGCTTCTTCTTCTTCTATATCCATGACAGTTTCCCTCAACTGTCGAAAATCAGAAATCATCGAAGTCATCCTCCTCAGCTTACTATAAATAGAGGGCTTAGTACCCTTGATGATCATTTTGATTTGGTCCTTCTCTGAGGGCCGAGTCTGCATTTTCAAAAGCTGGCTTCTCCAGCGATCTACATACTCCTTGAAGCTTTCTTCCGGCTTCTGCTTAGTGTTCTCCAAATCTCGGAGTGACAAGTCAATCTCTAAGTCTGTAACATACTGCTTCAGAAAAGCATCAGCTAGTTCCCTCCATCTTCCTTAACCTTCTTCTTCTTCAAGGCTATGATACCAAACCACAGGTGCCCCCTCGAGTGACATCCCAAACATCTTTTGGACTTGGCGCTGTGATAGGCCCACTGAACTCATGACTGAGACATATTGCTGCAGGTGGACTCTCGGGTCTCCATTCCCATTAAACTTGGCCATGTCGGGCATTCTGAACTGAGCAGGCTCCTCAAAGGTCATCGCCTCATAGTCTAGTAAGTCTTCATCCTTACCCTTCATCTTACGGGTAACGGACTCTATCTGGTCACGGAGTTTCTGCAATTCTGCCTGAGACCCAACTTTTCTCCCAGTGGTATAATCAGCCATATCATCATCAAAAGCGGGATGTCATCCCCCAATCCATTCGGAGTCTCCTCACGTCTTACATTCTCAGAGTTTCCCCCAGCACGGGGCACAGCCATATTTGTCATGGCAACAGTCAAGGCTTGCAACTGTTCGGTAATCTTGGCCAAACCATTTTCCAACTGATCTATCCGGATACCTCATTATCGGATGTACTCATGTCTGTTACCGGTCTTTTGGTGAGTCTTCCCTCTTCCCTAACCCAACGGGAGTCTATGATGGCTTTTAGAACACAAGGGTTAGCATGATGTATGTATGCATGAGGTGCGTGAGATGCATGTAACATATATAACATACTAAATCAATTAAAATTTTCACACAAATCGGCCTGTTATCATTTTAGAAGCTTTCGGGCTAATTGTCATAGGAGTGAACTCATCCCAGTTTAAATGGCCCAACAAGTTCACGTCTCATGGCAAGGAGCCCAACTAAATCCAAATGGTAACATTCCGAACACAAGCACAAGGTGGCTCATCAACACTTAGAAGCCTTCGGCCCAATTGTCATAAAATACGTTCTTGTCCCAGTTTAAATGGCCCAACAAGCCCATATCTTATGACAAATAGTCCAAATGAATCCAAACGATGATGTTCCCAAACACAAGCATAAAAGAGAGATAATGCAAACATAACATAACAATTTTTACATAATGGCCCATCAACATTTCAGAAGCTTTGGGCCTAATAGTCATACGGTACGAACTTGCCCCAGTTTAAATGGCCCAACAAGCCCGCATTTCTGACAATAGTCCAACTGCATCCAAATGAGGATGGTCCACAAGCACATACTCAAGGAAATAATTGTTACTTTAACCATACAAACCGGTCTATGGGTGGGTTAGCAAGAGTATAGACAAAGGCTCTCACCGGCGAAGGATGGCCCACAACTAGGTCTCCCCACTCAAGGGTTCGAGCAACCAAGTGAGCGCACCCTTTTTTATACACTAAGGTACGTGCCAATGAGCTATGGTGTGTGACGGACTGTCAAATGGATTTCCCGTTGTAGATTCCCCAGAGGGAAGGTGGAGCGAGGCTCACTTAAATACCCAAGCCTCTTAGGCTCTTATCGCTTGGTGTCAGGAATAAACAACGAGTCCTCCAAATTAGTCCATCACAATAGGCTACGAGTAGATGGCTATCTAGGTGCCTTCACAGCTTTTCCTTCTAGAAAGGTAGTGAGTGAAGGAAGACACCAAACCATTACCTAGCCTCAAAATGCCTTTGATTAAACCCCCATTTCATCCACTATAGACACGGTCAATTAGAACATAAATCCAAACATTACAAGATAATATTTCGGGGCCGATTCTCTATCCCCAGTGGAGTCGCCAGACTGTGGGACACAGAAACTGGGCGACGCATGCTGTCTTAGGCTCGGGCCTAGTCGGGAGTACGGAGTAGCCACGGGGGACTAAACCGGAGAATAATGGAGTCGCCACCCGTGTGAACCGGGAAAATGAGATTTAAGGCCGCACTCACCCCTCGCAAGGGAAGACCTCAAACCGTTGGGTTCGGAATGGTCCCTTACTCATGTCACTTGTAATGAAAGGATTTATATAATAATTTAAACAAGCTGAAGTAACACTTATTTCTAAGGGTATCATGCTTCTAAATTCACATTTATAAAATAAAATATGCGCCTAAATATACATGTATTTCACATATAAGATTGCATGCTTAGAAGTACATTAAATCAACAAACAGACAATTTCATTGGCATGTTGTATTCATGGAAACGCAAGCGCATACTAACCACACAAGCACACATAAAGCGAATCAAATGATGGTGAACATGTGATTTCATAGACATATCATAAACAAATAGCCATTACATGTCCATGCACAAATAAAAGGGTCAACTAAGTACATAATGCAAAAAGACGCTTAGGGATGCAATTAGGCATTAAAGTGAGCATGCTATGACGTGGTGCAAAAGAAGATAGATATAGACACAGACGCACATATGATGAAAATGACTCAATTCAGTGTATTCGCGTTCGTGTATGGTAAACAGAAGGTTCGCGTCCGTATAGCGTTTGATAACGCGTTCGAACGGGACCAGACAGAAAACATGCGTTCGTGCGGCGTTTCGGAACGCGTTCGAACGGGGTTTAGCAGTGACCTCAAAATGCAGTAAACAACATGACACATACATGAACATATGAATATATGACTTCTCGTACATAACAACAGATTAAGGGGCGCGGCAAATCATTGTAGCAAAGGTAGCTTTCAAGCATTTTCATCCCTCAAAGTGGAGGACCCTTGATCTCACTTGATAAGCCCATGCGCAATGCAATATGATGCATGAATTTTCAAAAAGACGTTATGAAGCGAATAACTAAATAAAAGAGGCGCGGCGAAGTACTGCCGTAAAGGTGGCCTTTTAGGCTCTTTGTCTCTCAAAGAGAGGACCTTTAGACCAACATACTAAGCCCATGCGCAATGTGATATGATGCATGGTCATGTAAGAAGACGTCATACTAAACAACAAGATAATGGGGGGCGCGGCGAAGTACTGCCGTAAAGGTGGCCTTTTGGGGCTCTTTGTCTCTCAAAGAGAGGACCTTTAGACCAACATACTAAGCCCATGCGCGTCACATCACAATACATGAAATAAAGACAATAAAATGTAGGACTTCGTATGCCCAATTGAACGTACATTCAACCCAAACACACTTCGTCCGGCGCGGCGAAGTAGTGTCACAAAGGTGGCCTTTTAGGCTCTTCGTCTCTCAAAGAGAGGACCTTTGGACTAACTCACTAAGCCCATGCGCTCATCGCATCATACATACAAAAATAAAGACAATCATATCAAACTTAGTATGTCCGATTGAACGTATTTTGCATTCAACCGAACACACATCAACCGGCGCGGCAAAGCATCGTGGTAAAGGATTTTACCCCTCCAAATAGGGAACCTTTAATCCGACTTACTAAGCCCATGCGCTCGATCGCATCACAACATAAATAAATAACATGCGGAAATTAAAAGACGGAATAATAAAGTGAGAATAATCAAAATAACATAAAGCGACGCCATTTACTCAAGTGGTACGTGGAGTTGTATCCCAAGTACAGACCGCACTACCGTCCATTCGGAATCGGCTACGGAATTTACGTCTGGGTTTCCATCCTATATACCACGAGAGACGACGTATTTTCCGTTTTAATCAATGGCCACAACACACATCACATGCAAACAATATTCAATAAATAATTTAAAACACAATTAAAAGAATCAATAAAAATCGAATAAATAATAAAAAGAAAACAAGTGTGAAAGGTACCCTCAGGTCTAACCTTTTAAGTCGTCTTCCGGACTCGCGTTTACAACCGTCGGAAGGGCTATCACTCCGCAACTTTTCTGGTTCACTGGTTTGCGTTTTACCTCGTTGTTTCGCTGTTTTGCTCGCTGTTTTCACTCCGTTTTGCTGCTATTTCGCTGCCGCTTCGCTGCTCACTGTTTCAGGTACATTTAGGGACTGTTCTGTGCAGTTTTGGGACTGTTTTTGGGTATTTTTTGGGGACTGACTTACTCACTGTTTGGCTTACTGTTGAGGGGCTGTTTGGCTTACTTTTTATGTGATTTTCGGTGATGGCAGTGAGGGTTTATGTGCTCGGTTTGGGCAGTGGCGTGTTTAAGTGCTGGTCGGTGATGGGCTTCTTAAGTGTCAGGTCAGTGGGCGTGTTTAAGGCAATTGCGTAGAGGGTTGCAGTGGGCGTTCTTGTTGAATGACTTGGGACTTTGCTTGGTGATTGCTGTGCTTGTGGAGGGCTTTGTTGTAGTGTGAGATAGAAGCTGTGTTAAGGGCTGATACGTGCTGTTTTCGATTGATTTGGCTGGTTTCACGTGGCTTAGGGCTGTGTTATTTGTGGAATCGGTGAAGAGGTTTGTTATTGGTCGGTTTATTGGTGGAAGGCTTATGGTGGCGGCTGCTTGCCAGGGGGTTAATGGGGCTGTTATGAGAGTGAGGTGCCGTGCTAGTTAGGGCTGTTGCGATTGTGGGCAATCAAGTGAAGCGTTGAGTGAGCATACGAGTGAAGTTTGGCAGAAGCAGCATGTGAGTTGCGTGGGTAGTGGCTGCGCAGAGGTTAGGGCGTGAAGGGAAGTGGCTGGTTGTAAGTTCTTTGTGGCTTCTTGATGAGAAGAGGGCTTTGTTAGGGGTTTTGCAATGCCGTGAGTCTGTTTTGTAGTTGGAGAGGATGGACGAAGCTGAGGTTTTGGTGTTTGCTCTTTTTTTTATTTAGCCGTGAGTTTTCTTTGTGTGTTTTGTGTTTTTTTCTACCGTGTGCCCCTTAGGGTTGAAATTAGTGTGTGTTTTATAGTTGTCCATTAGGGTTTGCATGGCTTAATTAGGAAGTAAAATCAAGTATATTAGGTTTATTATTTAGTTAATGGAATTGTGTATTTTAGGTGATAATTCTTTAATTTAGGTGATTGATTTGTTTAATTAGGTGAGTGATTTATTAAATTAGGAATTAATTATTTTGATTGATTTTAATTTGGAAGTGAATTATTTAATCTTGGTATTTGATTTTTGATTTTATTTGATTTAATTTTAATTGCAATTAATTTAATTTATTAATTTAATTGGTTTGTAATTTAGATTTAACATTTATTCAATTAATTGATTATTTAATTTCAATTTAGTTTATATTTGTGAGTTAATTAATTTTAATTTGTGAATTTATTTAATTAAGATTTTATTTAATTAGTTTGTGAATTTAATTTAAAATTTGTGACATTTATTTTAAATGTTTTAATTATTTTGATTTGTGACATATATTAATTATTTCTTAGGATGTGATTTAATGGGTTTGGGCTAAGGTTAAGTTTTTTTTTTAAAACGGAGATCCAACAGCGAACCCGAAGCTAAACACGTGAACTAAATCCGACAAAACCGTCAATTCTTGACTCTTCCCTTCCGACGTCCGTTTCCCGCGATTTCCGTGACTTAAAAGATAATGCCTCCAAATGAGGCTCATCATCGGGTTTCACATGCAAAAATACAATGCCTACAGTAACACTTGGGATATCACAAATGGACCTGACCACCGTTATTTCAACTTGCCAGGGAAAAGTTTCAACCTTGAGTTGTATAGCAATACCCACTGTCCTGGTTCCAAATATCTGCGCACTATTTTTTTTATCATGCCACTTCTTGGTATTTTCTTTGTACAATTTGGCGTTCTCATAAGCATGAAGGCGAAATTCCTCCAATTCATTCAGTTGGTGGAGCCGTTTCTCTCATGCTGCTTGCAGATCAAAATTTAGCTTCTTCAGTGCCCAGTACGCTTTATATTCGAGCTCCACAGGCAGATGACATGCCTTTCCAAACACTAGTCGGTATGGGGACATTCCAAGTAGGCTCATAATGCATCATCTAATTTTTTAGACCATTCCTTCCTCGTTGAACAAACAGTTCTCTACAGGATTCTTTTGATTTCCCTGTTGGAAACTTCAACCTTCCAACTTGACTGCGGATGGTAAGCAATGGCAACTTTGTGAGTAACTCCATATTTGGCTAAGAGTGCATCAAAGTACTTGTGGCAGAAGTGCGTTCCACCATCACTGATGATTGAACGAGGTGTTCCAAAGCGAGTGAAAATATTTTTCTTGAGGAAATGTAAAACCACTTTGGAATCATTCGATGGTAGTGATGTTGCTTCAACCCATTAGGAGACGTAGTCTACTGCGACCAGGATGTACAAGTTTCCATATGATGGAACAAATGGTTCCATAAAGTCAACCCTCATACATCAAATATCTATACTTCGAGAATTATTTGAAGAGGTCCTTCATTTCTCCTCGAAATATTTCTCGTTCTCTGGCACCTGTCACATTGAAGAACAAATAAGTGAGCATCTTTAAACAAGGTGGGCCAGAACAAACCTGATTGCAGGACTTTGGTTGTTGTTTTGTCTCCGCAGAAGTGTCTGCCATATGGTGATGAGTGACAATGTTGCAAGACACTATTAACCTCCTCATGTGGTACATGACGCCGCAATAACTGATTAGCACAACGTTTGAATAAGTACAGCTCATCCCAGTCATAATGCTTGACTTCTTTGAAGAATTTCTTTTGTTGCTGATGTGTCCATTCCAACGGCCATTTTGTTGGGGTTTTCAGGCGTTGGGCGTGGCGGAAGCGCGGTTCAGGCGAAATCGAATTTTAAAACTTTTTCAAAATACCAAATAAATTATTCAATATCCAATATGAATAATTTATTCATATTTTACCTAAACCTATTTATTCAATATCAAATATTGACATAAACAAAGTTGAAACTTCGCAAAACTTTTACGAAAACCATTTTTCCGCAAAATGACGCAAAACGCATTTTGACCGAACCGACCACCCGAAACTTATGGGGACTGCTCAAGTCAGCCCCAATAGTGTCAGGACAGTTCATGAGCTGCCCAAATAGTGACGGATTCACTGCTTGGGCAGCCGTCACCCGGTTGACTCAAAAGTCACCCCATAACACCGTTTTTGGCCATTTTCACTTGTTTCAACTCGAAAACACTTTCCGGCAATTGTTCCAACTCCCAAAATACATCCATTACATTAATAAAATATCAAATACATCAACATATGCACTAAAAAATCCAGATCTGATCTAGAACATAAATTTAACAATTTTTCATGCTTAAATCCAATTCTTTCAAGATTAATCGATTTAATCAAACACTAATTTAAAGTCACCACACATGAACAACCCAAGAACAATTTTAGGTATCATAAGAATGGTCATAACACTATAGAATAGCAACTCATCAACAATTTATCAAATTGGAAACTAATTACACTCATTACTTCCAGAATGCACTTCACACATGCCTAAACTTCCGTCTCCAGCATCCAACACCAAAAGCCCCAATTTTAGCAAGTAAAGAAAACCCTAAAACTATTCTAGGATCACAAGAACAAGAAACAAAATTTCTAAGCTCAAGAGCATAAAGAATTACCTTTAATTCTCATTTCTCCTAAGCTTTTTATTGTGTTTTCTTCACTTTTGGCTTGAATCATCAAGCAACATTTGAAACCCATTTCAAAATAAGCTTACGGCAATGGAGAAAATGATCAAGAGAGAGAAAACAAATTTTCCCCTTTTTTAAATTGATATTGCCGACACTTGAAGGGTAATTTTGTCTTTTGAAAATTAAATCAAATTTAATTATATTATACTTTATATTGACCAATCAAATTAGCACACATAAAGTATATTAGGATCATGCCATTTTGACCAATAATAATTGGACAAATTCCATAACATTTATGGAAAAAAGTTTATTAATTAATAATTCAAATATTTAACATTTAAATATTCAAATAATTAATTAATGTAATTTTTTATTATATATGTATTTTATTTACAATAAATAACAAATACATATATTAATGGCATGTGTTAAAATCTCATTTGATAAATAATTAATGTGTATCTAATCGTATTATGTATCAAATACAAATACACAATAATTATTATCGGACAAAATCCCCTAATTGCATGTGTTATTGTTTAACCGATTAAACGATCCGAATTAACTCATTTAATCCGGTGAAGTATTATGAATAATCAGTATTATTCATATTGCGTTGCCCAAGTACTCAAAGAGTACACTTCATATTGTGGGACTCTCTAAGTTATTATCCATCACGAAATTCAATTTCGTGTCCATAATCCACCCATTCATGGATTATGACGACCACAGATAATCTCGCTAAACTATGCAAGCCGAGGTCATTGCATACGTATAATCCCTCCTTCACAGGCTATCCATATTATACCTGGGATATAGATAACAATGTCAAATCCGTTCGGTATAATACAACCGACTTTCAATTTATGAGCTCTAAATAACACTCGGAACTAACCGACATGTACTGGTCTCAGCAAATTTTACTAACCGACCCGTGTTAGTAAATCTTGACCAGGAACTTTATTTAAGGATATACATCTTATAGTGTGCTTCCTAATGTCAATTACAAACTACGTTGTAACTGCACACTATATTTTAAATCCTAAGGTCTTTGTCTAATATACACGTATCACTAAACCAGATTTAGTTTCGATCTAATCATAATTAGATAACTAATCGTGATTAGATCGAATAAGTGTATAAAAGACAAGGATGCTACCATTAAATTAGTAATATTACGGAAAATAGAATTGTTCGTATTTATGAATCGGACATAAATACGATCCGGATTGGCACTCCGAGCACAAACCCTAATAATTTCTCCCACTTGCTCTAGTTCCAATCCATGGTATCCTATACACATCTTAATGTGTATCGCATTCCCATGGCCCTCAAGAGCTCACCTCGCACTCAAGAGGTAGGCAAGAACAAGTAAGCCTACTTTAACAAATCGAGTCTGTCCAACAAACTCAATCGTTTTCCTTAACCAGCAACATTCATATTTTACAGAATCCAAATTCCACATCAATATGATTCAGACGATATATCAGTATTGTGCTTTAGCTGCTGAGTTGTCTATGTATTTAGAGTCAAATCCAAATACTTAGAGACAACCACAAACACTATACTAATATGAAAACTTCTAATCTATAGGGTCATTATGCAACTTCATAAGTCAATACTTCATAAGTTGCACCTGATACCACTAGTTTAGTAGAATCAATGGTGACACTCTCACTGCATCTTTTCTGACTTTATATGACATAGATCATCTAATGTCATAAGTAGGATCAAAACTAATCTGACCTTATGGTTGCAGACTACATTCTCCATGAATTAGAAACTCGTTCTCCATATCTCAAAGATAAAAAAGAACATGTTTCATGACTCATCATATGGTCTATAGCATATCAAAATAACTCGTAATAATTACGATTAAATTGATATCTTTAATCGCACATAATATAGCATTCATTACGCCATCATCCTATGATGCATAAGATTGACTAGACATTCTAATCAATCTCTCTTTCGACAAAGGAATCATCCTTTACGAAAGATGAATACTATATATATATATATATATATATATATATATATATATAATATATATATATATATATATATATATATATAAGACACGTTAACTGTCAAATAATTATACTAACTGTCATACAGATAGTCCTACTGTGTCCTTTATTAGATCATATCTAATACGCGACTAATGGAAGTTTCTCATAAGTCTCTCAGTTTTATATCATATATGAAACTTTATATCAAATATAACAGAGACTAGTCTCACCGCAAACACAGAGAAAAGAAGACTGAAGATATATAATACTAGAAAGAAATTTGTACGCTCCCACTGACCCTACGGACAAATACGTATTCTCTATACTTCGATAAAACCAGACAATCTGATTGTATCAAAATCAGAGAATACAGATTTCTGTAAAGCTTATCTGAGTCTACAATAGGCTCCATAAGCTAGTATATTAAATTGTGGTCTTAGCAGAATACAAACCCTAGGGCCATTCCAGAATGAACTTCTTCAAACAAAGAAATCACAACGGATCTCTTATTCGAAGAAACCATTCAAGAACGCCACTTTGCATTCTTTAGCCAAAACACACGGTTTAACATTAACATTGACCAATAGATTCTTAATTATTCAGTTAGTACGACTAGAGACAAGTTTTCTCAGAATCTACAATAGATTGCTGAGTATAACCTTTCTCACTGTCATACTATAAAGGTCAAACCTTTACAAACTCACTTCGCTTTTACTGCGCAAATAATTTGCATATTTTATGAACAATTCATAATGAAAACCTAATCAAGTTCAAAACTTGATCGTAGTAAGCCATGAACAATCTTAGATCTATGGTTTAATGGTAAGTTCCGGAATCGATATCAAATATCGCTTCCACTACAAGTTATAGGATATTTTTCTTCAATAAGAAAACAACAGAATCATTAAGTATCAAATACTTTGTAAATGATTCTGACATCCTATAGAAATCATTAAGTATTAAGGGTGTTTTCAACTTATTAATTACATAGTTCCATTACAGTTTATCACTCTCACATTTGACTCCACTAAGTCAAATCTTTTCTGCAATCGTCAACATCTAATGTTAACCTACCAAGTAATAAAATAATTTTATTACTCGGGATCGTAGAAAATATATTCTATCAAATAGAATACAATATTCCATTAAATAGAATTAATGATAAACCTTTCACTCGTACCTTCAAGGCACAAGTACTTTCAATTATATAACCATTATATAAAAGAAAGTTTCAAATCTCAAACTTTTCAAGATCCGAATTTTCTACCTATATATATCATATATGTAACTGTTGAAACAAATGAAACCTTAATTAAAGAGATGAATTAGTGTTATTGGAGCATAACCCCAAGAGTATTGAAACTAATTCGGTAACACTCAATATTAACGAATCAAATCATATAAGATTCAATTACTCCCACTGACCAATTCCATCAAAATGGAATCGCAGAAGTTTAATATTGAGTTAGAATCACATTCATTAAATAACTTCAGAACTAATTGCCTTTAATTCATATGTTTGATCATATCAAAACATCTTTGAACAATTCAAAGATTCACAATGAATTTTACAAATATAGTTTTCAATACTACAAATAGAATATTCTTGAACCATTCAAAATATTATATCCGTGTTTCATTAGAAACATATTGAAAGTTCTCGAACCATTCAAGACGTTCAACATGTTCTCTATTAGAAACACGTAACTAAGTCATGACAATTCATTTACTAATTTCCGGAGTAAACAAAACTATCTAAGGAAATTTCTAATTCATTAAACTACATACATCCAATGTATCAGTTTAATAAATCTGTGGTCCAATGACAATCATTGGTTAAATGAGATTTAATCACATACTGAATACAATATTCATTAAATGGTTAAGGATATATGGTGTGAACTCGTATCAAACCATCTTTTACCATATGGAACAAACATTTAATGCTTATGTGATAAAAACCAATAAAGCACAATTCTAAGTTATTTATTTAACCGGACATTTTTCTTAATGTTTATTTTTTCATTAATGACACTACTAGTCGTCTTAAAAATATGTAACAACTGTTTATACAGAACAAATAATTATCCAATAGTCACAAGTTCTGATATCAAATATCAAAATAATTATTAAATATTATTTTAAATAACTAGATGGGAGATCTGGTATTCAATACATACAGTTGTCGTATTGTGAGAATCAATATTCTATATATACAACTATACACATCTCTTTTCTTAAGCTTTATAATTTGCTTTCAATTATTCACAACAATTGCAAATAATTGATTAGCAAATTGTGTCAGACACGTGACTTCTAAAAGTCACTAAAGCCAAGAAACGTCATTATAAGATAAACAAATACCTAAGGGGTTTTCTTAATGTCAGTCAAGAATCTCGAGACATGAACTATTCAAGTCAATTCTTACTGCATAAGAAACAATTCTCTCTAGACAATTATATCCTAAACTACATATCTATTTAGATAACCTAATGTGACTTAGTAACTAAGTCACAAACCATCTTGATTTCAAAGGAAATCGGAAGAACAGTTCCCGATGGTTTCAACTAATCCAACAATACATAAGTCTACTGTCTTTCTAGAACCTATTCTAGAATTAAGCAACCATAAGTAAAGTCATAAAACCTATTCAAGTAATAAGCATGCAGTGTATAAACAATATAGAATAAAAGGAAAAAGAAGCAGAAATTTCCATAAAATATTACACACTGCTTAAGTTATGGATTTTAAACTCAGTAGTGTCTCTCACTACTTTACGTAATACCATAATCCCCAACGAGCAATGAGAATTCAATAATTAAATCGAATTCCATAATGAGAGTTGGATCCCATGAATATATTTCGACTCACAACTTTGGCACGGTCTCGCCTACGTATATTCATTAGGTAGACAACCCATTGTCAATCACTCACCAGTGACTCCTGGTTTTGGTCCTGACAGTTTCTCGTTGTGACAGCTTTGGCACGTTCACAATGAGGCGTATCAAGGCTACACTTGTCAATGACAAACTCAAGCTACCGATGTAGTCCTGACAGCTTTGGCACGTACAAGATTTCCACTTTCATTTGATAATACACTTCCACGTACAATTTTTCCAGTATCAATATACAACCGGTATGGATAATAATTCTATAACCTACACCCTCACAGCTTTGGCACAATCTCGGATGCAGTTATAGAAAGATACCTATAAACCGTAATGACAAGACGGACCAAGAAACATGTATCCAATACATGTTACTTTACAGCCTTATTTCTAAGCGGGAATTTTCCTAAGGAAGCAATATTCTACATCAATTACAAAATTTTAATCTAAATCATTTTCTAAACAATTCAATTCTACCTTAGAAAACATAACACAATTTAACAATTAAATTTCCGTTATATTTTCCGTTAACGTAGAACCGAAAAGTAAAGAAACATATCTAGATTACATGCATGTGCGGAGATTAAAATTGGATTAAATATCAAATATCAAGCATGAATAATGTAATGGATGAAGCATCAGACCTGCTTTGATACCATTTTTGTTGGGGTTTTCGGGTGTTGGGCACGGTGGAAGCGCAGTTCGGACGAAATCATATTTTAAAACTTTTTCAAAATACCAAATGAATTATTCAATATCAAATATTGAAATAAACAAGGTTGAAACTTCGCGAAACTTTTACGAAAACCATTTTTCAGCAAAAAGACGCAAAACACATTTTTGACCGAACCAACCACCCCAAACTTATGGGGAATGCCCAAGTCAGCCCCAATAGTGTCAGGGCAGTTCATGGGCTGCCCGAACAGTGAAAGATTCACTGTTTGGGCAGCCGTCACCTGGTAACGTCGTTTTTGGCCGTTTTCGCTTGTTTCAACTCGGAAACACTTTCCGACAATTGTTCCAACTCCCAAAACACATCAATTACATTAATAAAACATCAAATACATCAACATATGCACTGAAAAATACAGATATGATATAGAACATAAATTTAACAATTTTTCATGCTTAAATCCAATTCTTTCAAGATTAATCTATTTAATCAAACACCAATTCAAAGTCACCACACATGAACAACCCAAGAACAATTTTAGGTGTCACAAGAGTGGTCATAACACTCTAGAATAGCAACTCATCAACAATTGATCAAATTGGAAACTAATTACACTAATTAGTTCCAAAATACACTTCACACATGCCTAAACTTCCATCTCCATCATCCAACACCAAAAGCCCCAATTTTAGCAAGTAAAGAAAACCCTAAAACTATTCTAGGATCACAAGAACAAGAAACAAAATTTCTAAGCTCAAGAGCATAAATAATTACCTTTAATTCTCCTTTTTCCTAAGCTTTTTCTTGTGTTTTCTTCACTTTTGTCTTGAATCATCAAGCAACATTTGAAACCCATTTCAAAAGAAGCTTTCGGCAATGGAGAAAATGATCAAGAGAGAGAAAACAAATTTTCCCCTTTTTTAAATTGATATTGCCGACACTTGAAGGGTAATTTTGTCTTTTGAAAATTAAATCAAATTTAATTATATTATAATTTATATTGACCAATCAAATTAGCACACATAAAGTATATTAGGATCATGCCATGTTGACCAGTAATAATTGGAAAAATTCCATAACATTTATGGAAAAAAATTTATTAATTAATAATTCAAATATTTAACATTTAAATTTTCAAATAATTAATTAATGTAATTTTTTATTATATATGTATTTTATTTACAATAAATAACAAATACATATATTTATGGCATGTGTCAAAATCTCATTTGAAAAATAATTAATGTGTATCTAATCGTATTATGTATCAAATACAAATACAAAATAATTATTATCGGACAAAATCCTCTAATTGCATATGTTATCGTTTAACCGATTAAACGATCTGAATTAACTCATTTAATCCGGTGAAGTATTATGAATAATCAGTATTATTCATATTGCGATACCCAATTGCTCAACGAGTACACTTCATATTGTGAGACTCTCTAAGTTTAGGTTTATCCGTCACGAAATCCAATTTCGTGTCCATAATCCACCCACTCATGGATTATGACGACCACAGATAATCTCGCTAAACTATGCAAGCCGAGGTCATTGCATACGTATAATCCCTCCGTCACAGGGTATCTTTATTATACATGGGATATAGATAACAACGTCAAATCTATTTGGTATAATACAACCGACATTCAATTTACGATCTCTAAATAACACTCAAAACTAATTTATGAAGTTATACCACGACCATGGATTTACAAGATCGTAAACACGTGCAGATGTTTATGCCTGGTAAACATGACTGACAGATTCTCTCTTTATACGCACTAGATATCATGAGCATCAGTCCACACCCAACGAACATGTGGAGGTCTGATCTAAATAGATAGGTGACGTGACTGCCATCAAAGTATGGAGGATAACTCATATATCCTATTGTGGTATCTCAAGTCAGAGGACCATTATGCTTTCTCAACTCGAGAAGATTCCTATTGACGTTGGTATACCATCTATTAGGAAATCTTCAGTGAGTCGTTCAATGTCTTATCAAATAAACACCTACATGTCTATACAAATCTCCTGAGACTCATGGTTCACTGGGATAAACCATCAGACCAAGTCACGATATATGATATGTACTGGTCTCAGCGGATTTTACTAACTGACTCGTGTTAGTAAATCTTGACCAAGAACTTTATTTAAGGATATACATCTTATATTGTACTTCCCAATGTCAATTACAAACTACGTTGTAACTGTACACTATATTGTAAATCCTAGGGTCTTTGTCTAATATACACATATCACTAAACCAGATTTAGTTTCGATCTAATCATAATTAGATAACTAATCGTAATTAGATCGAATAAATGTATAAAAGACAAGGGTGCTACCATTAAATTAGTAATATTATGGAAAATAGAATTGTTCGTATTTATGAATCAAACATAAATACGATTCGGATTGGCACTCCGAGCACCAACCCTAACATATTTCCCCGATACTATATAGTTTACATAGTCAGCAGACCATGGGAATTCTTGCTGCTTGATGGCAAACAACTGTTCATCTGGAAAAATTTCATTAATTGTCAGTTCATTGTCATTTGTATCTCCATTTTCAAGTCTCGACAAGTGATCTGCTACTTGATTTTCTGTCCTCTTCCTATCTCGGATCTCCACGTCAAATTCGTGCAGTAGAAGCACTCAACGGATCAATCTGGGCTTGATATCTTTCTTCCCGATCAGGTATTTGATTACTGAATGATCTGTGTAGACCACCACTTTGGGACCCAGCAAATATGAGCAGAATTTATCAAAAGCAAACACAACTGCGAGCAACTCATTTTTCAGTTATTGTGTAGTTGAGTTATGCTACATTCAAAGTTTTTCTGGTGTATTAAATGGTGTGAAACACTTTTGCCTTACGTTGTCCCAAAACTGCATCTACAGCAAAATCACTAGCATCGCATATCACTTCAAATGAGAGTGTTCAATCTGGTGCTACTATGATGGGGGCAGAGACCAGCTTTTGTTTTAAGATCTCGAAAGCATAGTGTCATTCTTTGGTGAAGTGGAACGACATGTCTTTATCCAACAGGTTGCACAGAGGTTTGGCAATCTTGGAGAAATCTTTTATGAATCTCCGGTAAAATCCTGCATGCCCGAGATAACTTTGAATCCCTTTGACGGATGATGGTGGAGGTAATTTCTCCATCGTCTCGATCTTTGCTTTGTCTACCTCTATTCCCTTCTGTGAGATCCGATATCCCAGGACAATGCCTTTCTGCACCATGAAGTGGCATTTCTCTCAGTTCAGTACCAGATTAGTATCTTCATATCTTTGTAACACTTGTTCCAGATTTTGAAAGCAGTGATCGAACGAGTCTCCAAATACTAAGAAGTCATCCATGAAGACTTTCATGCTTTGTTCTATCATGTCTCTGTTGATGCTTTACTGTGGCTTTGTATTTGTCGTTCATCGGGATTTTATGCATGCAAAGTGATGGACTGATTCCTCAAATTTATGCTATAATCCATCCAATAGCTCTCTTATGCTCACGTAACACTTTCAACAACTTATCTTTCTGCATCCATATTAGTGACAAAAAAAATAATCACAGGTAAATCAGAAGAGTTCTCCAAGTATGCATACTTGAGATGGCTCGGAAGTAGCTTTTGTTCCAGCTGCGATGGTTCTTCTATCGAGGGTTTGACTCGCTCCTTTTTTGGTAGTTCCAAACTTTCCACATGTGGTGTCGATCTGAAGAGAGATGCTCCATCAAGATAATTGATACATTCCAGAATCTCATCATCTAATTCTGTTAGTCATGTTAGTGATGCATGCTTCAAGTTTGTCAGTGGAAAGTTGCATTGCATCTGTGTTCTGGATGATTCTATCTATTACATCAAGTCTGAAATATTCCTCTTCACTTTCGTCATTCGGAAATTTCATGTCTTTGAAAACATTGAATGTTATTTCTTGGTCTTGTACCCTCATGGTTAGTTCACCTTTTTGTACATCAATGATGGTTCGACCTGTAGCCAAGAATGGTCTCCCGAGGATGATGAGTACGTCTTTGTCTTCCTCCATGTCAAGGACAATGAAATCTGCAGGGAAAATAAATTTTATCGACTTTGACCAGCACATCTTCTACTACAGCTCTCAGAAATGTTAATGATCTTTCAGCAAGTTGCAGAGTGACTGAGGTGGGTTTTGCTTCTCCAAGATGCAATTTCCTGTAAATAGACAAATGTATCAAGTTAATACTAGCACCTAAATCACACAAAGCCTTACCGAAGTAATATTCTCCTATGGTGCAATGGATGGTGAAACTATCAGGATCCTTCAACTTTGGGGGGAGTTTCCTCTGAATGATATCGCTGCATTCTTCTGTCAGTGATACAGTCTCGTAATCTCTCAATCTTCACTTTCGTGACAGAATATCTTTCATGAATTTGACATAACTGGGCATCTGCTCCAACGCTTCTGCAAATGGAATATTGATATGCAGATTTTTGAATATCTACAGGAATCGAGAAAATTGCTTGTCCAGTTTGTGTTTCTGGGGACGTTGTGGAAAATGTGGAGGTGGAGGTGGAGTAAATCTTTCTCGATCATTTTCTTTTGCATTTTTTTCTTCCATCTGTGGATCCGATTCTGTTTTCTTTTGGAACATTCTCAGTAGATGCCTTGACTCCAACATCTTTATTGATTTAAGTGCCGCTTTTCAACGTGATGGCTTGGCATTGCTCATTCCCCCTGTTCCTTGGATTTGGTTATGTGTTGCTAGGAAAGGTACCTTACGGTCTGTAACTCTGAGCATTGGCCAGTTGTCCTAATTGATTCTCCAATGCCTTCAAAGAAGCTGCTTGATTTTGAACCACAGCTGCTAAAGCGTCGTATTTTACTTCTCGCTTTTTCATCTAAGGAAAGCACTTCTGCTATTCCTAGTTCTTTTTCATACTCATGGCTTTTATTCTGCTGTTGGAATTCCTTTGCCCTGAAGTATTACTCCATGCGAAATTGGGATGATTCCTATAATAAGGATTGTTTCCATGTCTGTTGCAGTTGTTGACATAGTTCACAGTCTCATCATGTTGGTTGTAATATTCTGCCTTTGGTATTCCTCCATATTGTGAACTTGTGGATCCAGCATTAACTTGCATGCTAAAAGTTTCCAGACATTTGCATATCTGATCCAGCTTGGCATTCACATCTGTGTTGATTCCTACTTCGTGGATTATTGCTATTCGATGGATCATGCTTCTCTCTGTTGGCCACAATGAATTTTTGTTGGCCATTTCTTCAATTAGGTCACAGGCCTAATCTTCTCCTTTTGCCATTAATGCTCCTCCAGCAGTAGCATCTATTGTGGTTCTCATTAGTCCAGAAAGCTAATTGTAGAAGGTTTGGACTTGTAGCCACTTTGCAATCTCCTGTTAAGGACATTTTCAGAGCAATTCTTTATATCTTTCTCATGCTTTGCAGAGGGATTCTGAGTCACGTTGCACAAAAGATGTGATGTCATTTCTCAACTTTGTTGTTCTGGCTGGAGGAAAGTATTTTGCAAGGAATTTGGTGGCAAGAGTGTTCCAAGTTGTGGTGGAACGTGTTGGTAGTGAATGGAGCCAAGCCTTAGCTCTGTCTTTCAAGGAATATGAGAACACAAGCAGACGCATTGCTTCTTCTGCCGCTCGATTGTAGTTGAATGTGTCACAAACTTCCAGGAAGTTGCTGATGTGGGAATTAAGATCTTCAGTTGCACTTCCCCCAAACTGAACTGGTTGTTGTATCACCTGAATGCATGTTTTTATGTCACAAGCATTTGCAGGTAAGGGGAAGTAAAAGTAAAAATTACAACAATGAAATAAAATGCTGGGGTTTTGGGATCCAATTTTATTATTTCAAATCTAGAAATCTCTCTTATTATAATATATAAATTTGCATTATATTACCAACCGACCATATAGGCGGTATCATGATTAAGTCATATTTTAATTAATTCAAATCTACCATAAAGGCGGTATCCAATTAAGTCAGGTTAAAATTAATTTAATTATGTCCAACCGACCATAAAGGCAGTATCCAATTAAGTCAGGTTTTAAGATAATTTATATTTTATAAAATAAGGGAGATTAATATAAACTATCATAATAAAAGTTTCACATTTCACCCCAGCACAAAGAAGTTACCTACTCATACTTGAATCAAAACAGACAAAATTTTATTACTAAAAATAAAAAAAAATACACAAAAACTGAAATTAAACACACAAGACAGACACTCTCTTCTAAGTTTTACTGAGAAATCCTAGAAGAAAACATGAGTTTTACATCAAATTTGGCATGTTATTAATAGGCAAATATAAAGGTTTCCACCAATTTCTCCACCAAACATGCAAATTGTTATTTTCCATTTTTGTTATAATTATTGTAATAATTACACATAACACACTTTGGATTTTTCATCAATTTCGGTCTTGAAAACTTCAGCATTCGAAATTCTTATGAACATCAAAGTTGTTGATCTTTGAGTCTTCTTTTATCTGGAACTTAAATCACCTCAATCCGATATCGGAGTAAAAAGTTATGGCCAAAATGCGAAAATTGCGCAAAACTGAAATTTCTGAAATTGTACTTCGTTAGAACGCCATTTCAAGTTTCCAACCTCCAAAATTCAAATGTCAAGTCCCGTTTTTGCCCTTCTTTGTTCCAAATTTCGTCATGATTGATTCCATTGAGTCCCGATTTTATTTTATCTGTAAAATAAACAAAAACATATCAAAACGTTCATAAAACTCGAGAAATTATACAAAATATTAAGTAAAATGGACGGTAAATATTGATATATTTTCCACTCATCATAGGACTAAATTATGGCAATTTCATATTAATTAGAGTTAGGGTTTGGAAATTTGGGTTTAATTAGGGGTTATGGTTTTTAGTTTCAGACAACCTCCAGCGACGATTTTGACGGCGGCCACCAGCGCGTGAGCCACATGCGTCACCACCTTTGGCCGTCTATCGGAACACACGTCCCTTCTTCCAACTCAGAACTCGCCAACCAATCCATTTCCAGTGATGACGAACAGATCAACCCAACCAATTGCCGGAGATCTCAGTTTTCCATAGAAGCTCCACCAAGATTGTCGTTTTGGGTGAAATCGGGACAGTCAGGCGCCACCTAGCGCATAGGTGGCGTATAGGTGACCTCCTAGACCGTCTTTTAGAACATTGAATGTGACTAAGGATATGATGCTCATAACATTAAGAACGTTCCTGACAATGTAAATTCGTCTCCAGAAAAATTTAGCAAGTTGAATTCAAATTGGCTAAAAATGATTATATTGATAGAGAGAACTGCTCTTTTTAAACAACAGCTACAACTTCAAAATGTATTAATGTAAGAAATAAAGCTAAAACTAAAAGCAAAAATATTTTAAGCACAATAAAATGTCTTAGAAGGATGACAATTGCTGCAACGATCAGGCTGAGGTGATATGATGACACTAGAGCCCATGACCCTCCTCACATTTTGATTGAGCATTAATTTCCTCACCCTCTCTACATCTTCCCACTTCTCATTCATAGCATACAAATTAGAAATCAGAGTGAAGACCCCTCCATCATTCTCAGGATTTACCATCTTTAAAACCTGTTCAATTACCCTTTCGGCCATCTCAAATTGCTTATGCTTCTTACAAGCTGCCAAGAATGAACTCCAGATGACAACATTGGGTCCAATTCCACATCTCATTGTCCTAATAACCTCATAAGCTTCCTCCAACAACCCTGCCTTGCCGAACAAGTCAACCATGCATCCGTAATGCTGAATTCTCGGCTCCAAACCATACTCTTCGATCATCTTGAAATACTTTCGCCCCTCGTCTACTAATCCCGTATACACGCACGCACTAAGAATTCCTGTGAATGTCATCTCATTAGGTTTCACAAAGGATTTTTGCATCATTTCAAACAGAGACAATGCGTCTTTGCTATAACCATGTTGTGCCGACCCACAAATCAATACGGTCCAAGTAATCACATTCCTTTCCTTCATCAGTTCAAATACCAAGAAAGCATACTTTAAGCAACCACACTTGGCATACATATCAACCAAAATTGATCCAATATCCACATTCAAATCCCATGCATTTTTAACTATAAACCCGTGTAACGACTTCCCTGTTATTAAACCAACAGAACCCAAGTGAGAACATCCAGAAAGAACTGCTCCGATTGTAATTTGGTTAGGTACTAGCCTCTCCATTTCCCTCTCATTACGAATCATTTCTCGAAAAAGCGCCAACCCACGATCATAGACACCGCCGATCAAATACGCGGCGATCATGGCAGACCACGACGCAACATCCCTCAAGGGCATTTGTTCAAATACGTCACGCGCTCTGTTAACATTTCCATTCTTTGAATACCCTTTTATCATCGTGTTCCACGAGACTGTGTTTCTCTCAGGCATTTCATCGAACAATTTCCGTGCAGATTCAAAGGACGTGACTACATATGTATGGAGTAGAGATGTGGCAACGTATACGTGGGAAATGAAGCCTAGTTTGAGAATATGCGAGTGTAAGTGGTGAATAAGAGCGAGATTATCAAAATGGGTGCATGATTTTAGGGTGTAGTGTACACAGAAACTATCGCAAGGAACCGATTGGCGATTCATTTGTGAGAAAATTCGCATGGCTTCGTTGCCTGAAGAAGCTTCTTTTATGGCTAAAGCCCATGAGTTGAAGTGTTTGATGAAATTTGACATTTCATTTCTTGTTGTGGGTTTTAGTTGGTGGTAGAGTTGGGTGACGAGCATAATTTTCTTGCGTAAACTTTTGCATTTGCATCACAATGTCTTAAATTTTAGACCCAGATTACTTGAGATCGATAAATATTTAAATCCACGTAAATATAAATTATCAATATATATTCAGATGTTATTGAGTTTAATAAGATAAATAATTTTAGATAGAACACAATCCATCTTAATTAATGGAAAATAATTATTGTTTCATTTGATTTAGTTCGGTCATTCGTAACGTGTCTTAATTATTTAAATGTCATTTGTAATTATTTTTGTGAAATAGAATCATTACTAATGGTCAATAATAAGAAATAAATTCATAAAGAATGATTTAAAAATTTTCTTAAGGTTATTATTGACTTTTCACTTAAAAATCTTTGGTGAAATTTTTAATTTTTAATTTTAGAGATTAATTGATCAATTTTCATAAGCCTGCTTCATTTTTTAGTTGACCAAAATCTGAGCGTTTGACTGATATTTTCCCGCCCCTATGTAAAATCTTTTCTTTATCATCTGTCTCACAAAAAAACGTGAGCCCCTTTTGTTTTTTGTTTTTGCTTACATTTTTTTCCTTCAAAGGCATGGTGGAGAGAGAAGGAGATCCAGCGGTGGTGGCCCTTTTTCGGTGATCGGAGCTAGGGGAAATGGAGAATAGGTTGTGGGGAGTAGATTGGTGGTGGTAAAGTCATCGGAGGGGGTGTTTTTCGGCAATATCGTGGCATGAAGAGTTATGGCGGTTTTTGATGATTTCCAGGCGAACTGAAGCTCCGATGGGCGCATGGACACCACTAGGAACCCAGCTCGATGGCGCGCACAACCTACTAGAGGCGGTGTGATGGTGCGCCGGCATGTGGGCTCTACGTCAGACGCTTGTGGCAGCGCGTGAAGGCCACACGCCGACGTGTCTCGACAGAATCTTGTATTTGATGTTTCCGACGTGTTGGTTCGACCTTTTTGTGCAATAATGAATCCGAACTCTAATATTTGTGTATTTGTCATATTTTTATTACACGTTTAATTTATCAATTTTTCGATTATTTGAATTGTATTGGGATTTGAGTTTTGAGTTTTAAATTATTGTTTTCAGATTGTGGCGTTGGATTTGAAGTGTGGATGTGTGGTTGTTGTAGGCCTCGAATGGGCATTTGTGGTGTTGAATTGCAAATGGGAAGTCCGAGATTTAAACGGAACCATGCCAGTTTTCAGTTAGGATTCTACGGGAGTTTGATTTAATGCGTTTTACATCTAAGATTTTGATATGTCGTTTTTGGGTGATCTTTGGGCTGTCACCGGTCAGCGGGACTCGAATGCCTCTTAGAGTGTGTCGGGTGGGCCCGAAGAGATTTTTATAGCTGTTAGAACGACGAGATAGTTTGAACGCGTTGAGCATCGTTGCAAGATCGATTTCACGCTTCGAGCGTGGAGTTTAGGTAGAGATTTGGTACTTATCTTGATTGCAGTTTCATATATATATATATATAATTATTTTATGCCTATGAAAATAATGTGAAATGTATATTAATATTAGCTATGTTTTATAGAAATGTGAAATGACACGTTGGGCGGCATGGCGCCACCATAATGAATATTATTGTTTTATTTTTATAAATATTTATTTGGTAGTATAAATGTAAATTGGATCGGATTTGGATCGGTAAAAATATTAAAATTGGATATATTAAAATTGGTATATGTGGAGCCTCGTTGTGTAGCATATCTTGGATATTATATTGCCTCGCTGCGACATTTTCTTATGTGAAGCCCCATTTTGGCCCACCTTATAGACCATGGTTGAGCCATTACGGTAACTGTTACACGATCCCAAGTGGCGCTATTTGGATTGTGATGAAGCGTCTTTGGGTGAGAGTCTTGAATCTACGCAGGGTTTGTTTATTATTGCCACATTGTGGCATTTGATCATGATGAGCCTTTCATTTCATATGATCATGTTTGTTATGTGGCCCTGTTGTGGCACATTGAATATTCACGGCTCCTGTTTGAGGTGACCGATTATGTGGCCTCATGTGGTATATTGTTTGTTTACATCTCCAGTGTTGGGAGTCTTGTTACACGTGTTGGGGCAGTTGTGGAACCCCTAGGGTCGGATCGGTGCCCCGCGCAGCAAAAATGGGTCTAACCCATGGATATCAAGTATGAGTGTAATTTTAAATTATTTAATGAAATACTATATTCCATTACGAGTGTATAGGAAAAAATTGAGGTTAAATCGGAGTCCGGAAACTCCAGAACAAAGCAAAAAAAAAAATTCGATGCGCGTAGTGCGTGCGCACTGTGCACACAATGCCACTGATTATTTTTTTTTAAATTTCATTGTTTCTCATTCTTCAGCCTTCAGCTCTCTGAAAATAGAAAGCTGAAGGTAATATGGTTTTTAACCCTAATTGATTCTAACCTTCCCTAAACACTTACAAAAAACCCAAAATTAATTTTAACATCAAAACCAACATCAACACATGTTATAAAACAAAATTCAAAATTTTCAAAATATCAATTTTTTTTACAAAAAATAATTTTATTCTAAATAGTACTTGCGTAAATTTTGAATCCAATACACAAATTAAGTTAGAATCTCAATAAGAAATGTCTCGTGAACAATTCTAGGTCACCCAAAGGTGGTCAAGTGATTCTAGAATGGTAGTCATACCTTTCAAATTTAATCTAGAGTTCCAAACTCTAATTTTATGTTTATGTATAATATAAATAGTTTGACCTAATAACAAGCATATTGTGTTTATACTTCTAAAACATTCTAACACAATTTATTTGCCTTATTTCAACATTAAGTTATTTGATCATGCATCTAATACATAAAAGAACATAACTTAAGAGAAGTTCAAACTTACCTAGCAAGCTTGATGCAAAGACCGAATCTTCTTCCCTTTGTTGAAATGGTAGGAGAACCTCAAAGGTTTGCAAGCTTCACTCCAAGATCCAATCTTGATTCCAATGTTAGCAAGCTTCAATCCAAGATCCAATCTTGATTTCTCCTAGATGAAATGTTGTAGAGACCTCACAAGCTTTTCTAAACACTTCTCTAACTTAGGCTAATTTCTCTAAAAATTTACTTGTACTTAGATTTCTCAAGTTCTTACTTTTCTTAATTAAAACCTTCATAAAGCTTGTTATTTATAGCAAAACTTAGGTAATTTTTAATTAATAAAAGTTGTAATCAACTTTTATGTGAGCTTAATCTAATTCGTCCAAATATTTATAATTAGGTGTGACTAATCTCCATTATCTCCCACTTTGATTTAATACAATTAAATCAAGCCAAGGATTAGGAAATATATTAGTTAAATGTTTGCCACTTTGATTCAATCCAATTAAATCAAGCCAAAACCACATATTATTACATACTTACAATTACTATAATATCCTCAAATGGTAGAGATAATTATGATTTTACAATTAAGCCATTGTGTAATTATTGAATTAATCCAATTAGGTCAAAGTAAATAATCAATATTATCCAATAACACTTGATTATCTTAGTTGATAATTATAATATCGAATATTATCTTTTATCAAAATTAATTGGTACCCAAGTGCTCAATTAGTACAATTCATATTGGGACTCTCTAAGTTCAGACACGTTCCTCATAAAATCCTAGCTAATATGTACGCAATTCGGCCACCTCTGAATTCACGAAGAACACGAACGACCTTTCTGATTACATATGTTTAATAATCCCTCCGTCGTAGGCTATCCGAGTTATGATTAGAAAACATAAAATACACCATCAAGTTTCTGAGGCGCACATCTCATGTCAACATGTCCACGATTCTTCATAACTGATGCGATCCACCCTAGGTGATCGACTTTGGCCAAAGCTTTAAGGATCGTGACTTTACTAACATGGATATCTAAACCTCTTTAAGAATCGTGACTTTACTAACATGGATATCTAAACCTCTTATATTACACATAAGGGCCAGCGGATCTTATATTACTTTGCACTTGATTACTGAGTGCATCGTTCCACACCCAACGAACATCTAGAGGCCAGACCATGAAAGGTTCCGACATAAATGACATCAAATTGTGGAGGATGTCACAAAAAATCAATACTATCCTATAATCAAAGGATTACATATGCTACTCGATTTGAGGAGATTCCTATTGACGGTGGTGTGTACTTCCAACTATTAGGAATCACCTGTGAGTCATTCAGTATTCGGTCCAACCAATAGCCACACATCTATACGAGTTTCCAAAACTCATGGCACATCGGGTTAAACCATTGGAACTCCAATTCTAATATACGACATGTGCTAGTCTTCTAGGTTATAGGATTTCGATCGTATTCCAAAAACCAGCGACTAGAAATATTTATCTTAAGAATATTTTACAATAATAATATTTATCATAATGTCGGACCACCTAGTGTCTAGTACTACTACAAGACTATTCTAATGTCAATTATTTGAATTTTAATTATCTATTTCATGACATGTGTTCACATTTAAACTGTGGGAATATTTTGGATATTTTCCATAAGATTTTATATTTTCTTTTGTTTTAAAGTCTCCGGGACATGTTTTGAAATTTTACATTTTGGTCCCTTTTGACCAAGTCATGTTTTTATTTTTTGACCGTTTTCTGCTGACTTTTTGACCATTTGACTAGTCTTTGAATCAACTTTGTTTTGTTTATTTACGCAGTTGTCATTGGCCTCAGGTTTGGGTCGTGATAACATTTTTGGTATCAGAGCGACGGCTTCACTTTCTTTGAGATATGACACCTGTCAAGGATTTTTTTTTTATTTTCACGTTTTCAATATTTTGGTCAGTATGTATCATCTGAGAGCGAAAGTCTAGTAATATAATACATAGTCAGTCGTATAAGTCCGCGAAGAGATTATGATAGTGTTAACTTGATATCGAGCTTCAGAGTCGGTCCACTCTGAGCTGCGTAAAAGGTTATTATCCTACTTTTCGAGTAAAAGGTTGTTGTATAATTGTCAAAATTCCATCATTTAGAATAGAGGATTTGACTATTAGTCTATATCAAGTTTGGTTCGTTGAGCTTCTCTGCTGTATTCTTCGTTCGGATTTGGATCATGTCTGGCGATGTGCGGCGTCTAGGAAAAGTTATGAGTCTGGTTACGAACTCGTTAGGTCTTGAGAGTTGGTGAATGGATGCTTCCTATATTCCTCTATTTTATATTTTCAAATTATTTACGTTTACATTTTATGTATTCGGTTTATGTTTTCAAGTTCATTTATTAGTTTACGTGATCAATTTACGTGTTCGGTTTATGTCTTCAGTTCAAGTCACGACTCATGTTTTTAATTATGTTTTCATGTTACATTTTCAACTTGCGATTACGTGCCACATGTTTATTCAAGGTTTTCATAGTATACTAATTGATGGTAGTATCTCTTGGGATGTATACCCTATAGCTGCATGTAATGTAAACAGTTTTATATGTTTTGAAATAAAATGATGCATTATTCATTTATCAAAATATTTATTTAATTTTCGCATATTATAATTTATCTAGAATACCTGTAGGCACTGCATTTTTGCATATAAGTCCCAATGATGAGCCTCGTGCGGAGGCACTACCTTTTAAGTCGCGAAAGTCGCAGGAAATGGACGTCGGAAGGGAAAGGTCAAGAATTGACATCTTATTGGACTTAATTCGCTTGTTTAGCTTCGGGTTTGCTCGTTGGACCTCCGTTTCAAATCTGCCTTGGCCCAAAACCCAACCAAATCACACACCAAAACCCTAAACACTCGGCTCTCTCTCCTCTCTCTAAACGCACACAAGACACGGAAAAAATGACCAAAGAAGATAATCAAGCACACGTAAACTTGCCCCCTCACACCACTCATCAACATAACCCCATTAACAAAGAAACCCTACGTTGACACCTCATACATCACTTAACAACAAAAGCCAAGCAACAAATCCCCTCTCTTCAAAGCACCCCATGTGAACAAACAACAAATTCAACAAAGCTACTAATCGCCTCCCTAATTCACGCCCAAGACAAAGCCACCAATTCATGCACAATGAAAGCCACCAATTCATGCGTGACACAAGCTCTCCCACGACCAACCCTCACATCCTCTCCTTCTCTATAAAACCAAAAAAACCTAGCAAATCAGCGACCTTCTCTCTTATCCCTCTCACGCACATTCCCTCACAGCCCACTCAGCCACTCATGCAACACAATCCATTCACACCAACACGTTCATCAAGCCTAAAATCCCCCCTCACGTAAACTGCCCTCACCTCATCTTCACTCTCATGCCGTTGAATCCCACCCTAATCACACACAACAACTAAACTCAGGCAGCCCCATCCTCTCATATTCATTCATCTCTCGGCAGTAACTAAAACCCAAAGGCTCTCTCTCTCGGCAACTCACGGCACCACGAACCTTCACCTCTCTCTCTCAAAAACTACAAAGCCATGCAAACCCTAATAGCCCCCATGTCCACGTAGAGATTGCCCTAACAATAGCCTGCCCTCCTTCATGTCTCCTTCTCATCTCACTCAACCTTCAACTTCACCGATAGCAACCCCCTTTAACTTAGCCTTCAATTAACGCAAATAAACCAAACCATTCACTGCCTATTCACGCACCTTAACTGTCTTCAACCTACACGTACCCTTCAACTCAGACCACACGCCCACTCCCTCTTCATGCATCAGTCACGCCCTTTCTCTCTCAAAACGCACTCAGGCGCAGCCCTTTACTGAAGCAACCTCACATTCACGGTAAAGCCAAACAAAGCCAATAAACCCTTCACATTGCGCCTAAAAAACCAGCTCACACGTCCCATATTCTCTCACTCATTCAGCACATTAAGGACCTCCACTGACCGAAATAAACAATAAAAAACAAAAGGCCATACACGTGAAGACCAAGAACCCACCCAAAGCAACACACAAATGGCCAAAAGGGAAAATAGTAAAGCAACGTGGACAAACATAAGGCATACATAAACTTAAAATCCTAAAGCCCCTCCACTAGTCAACAACCGACATAAAAAACTTAGCATTGGATTCCCCAAAACAGTCACTATTTCACCAAGAATAACCGACCAAACAGTCCACTAAAACCGTCCCCAAATAATCACCAAAACAGCAGTGCAAACAGCGAATAAAACAGAGAAAATAACGGTTGAAAACAGCGAGTGAAAACAGAGAAAATAGCGAGCAGAAACCGCGAGTGAAAATAAACAAAACAGTGAAAACAGCAAACCCGAGAAAACAGTGGGAACAGCGAACAGTGAAAATAGTAGAAACGACGGACCAATGAAAACAGAAGAAATGATAACCCTTCCGGCACCGTGAAACGCACTCCCGAAAAGCGACTTAAAAGGTAAGACATGAGGGCACCATTTATTATATTTTATTTTATTTGTCCCGGACACGGCATGCTCAGTTGACGCGAAATACGTCCAACCGGGTATGCGAGGTCCCACATTAAGAACGGCTAAATTCCTTGGCCACATATTTACTCTCCATGTGTTAATTTAAGAAATTCATGAATTGTGTGTTTATCGCTTTCCCGACTTATTTTTAAAGCATGCAAACTTAGATTTAGGTCGTATAAGAATTTATATGTAGATTACTTTTTTGTAAAGGCATGTTGTGTAGACTTAGTTAAATTATTGCACAAATCCGTTCATTACAAGTGGCATAAGTAAGGGACCATTCCGAACCCAACGGTTTGAGGTCTTCCCTTGCGAGGGGTGAGTGCGGCCTTAAATCATTTTCCCGGTTCACACCGGGTGGCGACTCCATTTTATTCTCCGGTTTAGTCCCCCGCGGGCTACTCCGTACTCCCAACCGGGCCGCGACCCCGGAACAGCGTCGTCTATTTCTGTGTCCTACAATACCCTAGATTACTTATGTGCCTTCAGACTTATTGTATGAGTATCATAACAATAGGATTTAAATCAGAAGTTAGTAAACTTAAATAGTCCATAGAGAGCAAATAAAGCGAGTACTTTGTTTGTGGTTTATCTATAGCTGTGGTCCATTCTATATTTGTAAGGCGACCTTAATCCGGGATCGTCCATGTAGAGACATGAGAATGAAGGCACCTTGTATGATGTGATCATATAGGACTAGACCAGATGAAAATGACATTCTTATAATATCCGTTAAACAAAGAAAGTCATTTCGATCTACTAGATGGTCATATATGGATTGATCTTAATCCTGGGTGTATTACGAACTCATGCATGGCAGGCTATGTCCTTTGATTTACAAAGGTGAGGTTGGTGTAGCAGTCCCAACCAACAGCTACGTACTTTGGGGGCATGGTCAGTTGTGTAGCTGGGAATATTTTACATAGAGATGAAGTTCACTCCTTCTCACGAGAAGTAGATGAGTATCTTTCTTAAGGGTTGATTCAGTACTTGAACGGTTAGAGCGCTCAAGTCTTTCTATTACGAATAGAAAGATTAAAATTCATAATAATTATGAATAAGTCTTTCATTAGAGAATCAATGGCACTTAAGGTAAAAATAATTAGAGGGGTATAACGGATATTATGACCCGACTCTAATTAAGAGATACTCGTGAATGGTTAATCTATATGTAGTGACTATATCGATGGACACCGATTTAGTTAGGCTTAATATATCATTTGCGCCAACGAGAGTGCAATTTTGGGTTTTTAGTGGAATAACCCGGAGTTAATAATTCCGAATATTTAATTAAGAGCTTAATTAATATTTCGAGATTATTGGAGCTCGGAACCGTAGGTCCATTTGGTCCCCGTACTAGCTCGATATACTATAGCGGATTTAGTATAATTGGATAGTCCAATTATATACTCACATATGTCTAATTATTATTAATATGATTAATAATATTATTTGTCACACTTGAAACTATATATTAAAAGTTAATATATGGTTTTAATAATTATATGATAATTATTACATGGATTAATATTAAATTATATTTGATATAATTTAATAAGGCTAAAATAGAAATTCCAAATTTTGGGTTTTGGAAACCCTTGGATATTTTTGGTTGTTACACTTTCAAAAGATGATAACCTTTTAATTTTGTAACATCTTTTCAATTATGGTAATTGAAAATTTATTTTTACAAAATTTTCAAAATTCCTTGCATTGGCCGAATTGTACTTGGTGGAAAGGGGAAGGGTTTTGTTTGTTTTGGAAACGAATAACCCTAGGTATAAAAAGAAGATTTAATTTTCTTTTTGGCTAAGCCTCCCATTCTAACCCTAGCCTTTATCTTCTTCTTCTCCAAATCCTCTCAAGTTGTTGAGAAAACAAAAGGAGAACAAAAGATAAATAAAAATAAAATAACAATAGTTGTTGTGTGACTTTAATCTCTAAATTGTTTAAGGATTATTTAGTGAGTCTTGCCCACACAAGTTTCCGTTGGTAACGAGATATAGTTTGGAAGACTTTATGGTGTCGAAAAATCTTCATCTTCATCTCTTTCTTGTTGTTCACGGCAGTGAGCATTATTTTTGCTCATTGCCGCCCCTTTACTTGGTGAAACGGAACTCAGTTTGGTTTTGTTTTAATCCAATTTTTTTGGGGAACATTTTGTGATGTTTTAGGGCTGTGTTGGGGATGTTTTCAAGTGAAAAATCAGAACTGAAACACAGCCATAGTCCACGCATTTCAGGGGCTGTTTCTGCAGTGCGTTGGGCGCGAATTGAGTCCAAAACAGTCCAATTTTTATCTGAATGTTCGGGGCTGTTCAGGGACTGTTCCGGGGCTGGAATTTTGTCTAAAACTGAAGCAAAATTTCAGTGGTGGTGGCAGTAACATTCGACTATTCAAAGGTAAGGGCATAAATGTTTTTCAAGTCCGATCCGTGTGCCTAAGACGTTTTCGCTGCGAAAGGAAAGCGTTTCCAACAATTGGCATCGAGAGCAAGGTTGAAAAGTATTCTAAACCCTTCTTATTTTCATTTAAAGTTACTGTTTTTATTATGTTTATATGAGTTATAAATATTGATATGCATGTTTAGATTAGTAGACACAAAATAATATTAATTTGATGAATGGTTATTGTTTTTCATTTGATGAATGGATTTTGCATTGGTCGTAAATTTTTCCGGCTCTTATTTTCATGTTGTTTTGTTTTTGGGATGTAAGGCCATAAGGCCATTGTTTACAATTGTTGTATTTTTTTTTCCAATGTAAAATTTCAATTGTTGTAATTTGGACCACCGAAGTCGTAAAAGGAGCCAACACGACCTTGGAGAGTGATTTGAAGACCAAGTGATGTCTTGGGGTATTTTTTGTACTAATTAGATTAGTATAGGGAAAAATAAGAGCCCGGTCAATGCAAAATATTTTTTATGTTATATATATGTTTAATTCGAATTGTTTGAATAACATGTCATATAGCTTAGGGTGTCTACTCTTGCATTTCACATGCCATAACATGCTTTAGATTCATTATCATTATAGACATGAAATATTATTTTATGTGATTTAAAATGTTTAAATTAGAATATGATATGCATGGAAAAATAATTAATTGGATTAATTGGTTTTAAGGTTTAAAATTTGAATTCTAATATATTGGGCTTAATAAGTGTATAATAAATTTCATTGGTATATAGGATGGAAACCCGGACATAAATTCCATAGTCGAATCCGAATGGACGGTAATGTGGTCTGCACTCGGGATACAATTCCACGTACCATTGGATTTTATAACACACTTAGATTAATTAAATAGTTTAATGTATATCTTGACCATTTTAGGATTCTAAAAATTTTAAACCTTTTATTGTTCTAGTATTTTAAAAGTTAAAATATAATAAGTCACTAAAATCACTCTAATTAAATTAGTTTAATTGAGTAATACTATTAGTAGAGACTAATGGAAATTAGTGATACAAATTTTAAAAGTTAAAATTAGTTAGGTCACTGATAATGTACTAGTGTAAATAAGAGTTATGATTTAGCCGTCATAAATTTATTCACACTAGTTATATTAAAATATTAGATATTTTATAAATAGAAACCTTAATTTTATAATAGTGAGTGGGAGAGGGATATACGATAGTATATCCCGCGATCTCCGTTGTTAGTCCGAAAACGTGAGATTCAAAAGGCGCCTCGAGACGGCTTTACTTTCATCTCCCTACGGATGGTGTCCATTTTGGGTCAATATCAGGTTTGGATTCCGAGAGGATAGGGATTCTAGATGTATCTTGTGAAATGACCTGCCCTACGGCGACACTTCACTTGTTAAATCCAAGGATCCCGAAACGGTGGTTCACACTCACAAAGGAATAATTAACTGTTAATAAAATTCCTTGATCGAATCAAACAGTAGTTGGTTAATATAGGAATAAGAGTTATTTCCGTATATATCAATCAACTGAGATTGTCTCGATCTATCATGCAAGTACTTGACCTACCCAACGGTGGCACTTACTTGTGGGATGATAGATTTCCGTGGCATAGTAATTATGTTAGGTTTCTAATTCGTTATTCATGGTTCATGCATTATGTTTAATTTTATGCCAAAATTGTTTGATGATTTTAATATGCGATGAATGAATGTTAAATGCATATTTATTTTATTTTGCCATGGTTTCTCCAATTATTTTCATACTCTCAAACGATAAATTAATAGGAGAAAACTATGTTAAGTGGAAAAGTAACATGAACGCTATCCTAGTAAAGTTTGTCCTGACAGAGGAATGTCCTCTCGAGCCGGCCAGAAATGCTGGCTAAGCTGTGCGTTATACCTACCAGAAATGGGTCGCAGCTAATGAGAAAGCCAGCTGCTACTTGCTAGTAGAGATGTCTGAGGTTCTTGTTGCAAAGCATGAACCTATGGCTTCAGCATCTCAGATGATGGAGTCATTGGAGGGCATGTTCGGCAGCCTTCAGAGTATCAACATCATAAGGCCATGGTCTCAGCGATGACTGCTAGGATGAAGGATGGGACATCAGCCCGAGAGCACGTCTTGAGGATTATGACCTATCTCAACACTGCTGAAACCCATGGAGCTCATATTAACGAGCGTAGCCAGGTGACCATGATTATGGAAACTCTTCCTAAGAGTTTCCTGCAGTTTAAAAGTAACTATGTTATGAATAAGCTGACTTTTACTTTGACCCAGCTGCTTAATGAGCTCACCCTATACGAGTTCATGGCTGTGGATCCTCGTAAGCACAGTGCTGAGGTAAATGTTACCGAGTCTTATAAATCTGCAAAGATTAAGAAGAATAGCATTGGGAAGGCTAAGTCTAAGCCCATGAAGAAGAATAACAAGAAAGGCTCCAAGGATGCCAAGCCCAAGGGAAAGTGTTTCCAATGCAACAAGAACGGGCATTGGAAAATGATATTTCCTAAATACCTTGATGAACTGAAGGAGAAAAATGATACAGGTAAATATGATTTACTCGTTATCGAAACTCTATTAGTGGAGGTTGATAAATCCGCTTGGATTGTTGATTTCGGAGCCACTAACCATGTTTGTTATTCTTTGCAGTTACTTGACTCATGGAATGACCTTGTGTTGGGGTTTTATTAGGAATTACAGGGTTAGATCAGCGGAACGCGGAAAACGATTTTTCCGATTTCAAAAATTTTTCTTGAACAATTAAATAAATTTATTTATTTAATTAACCAATACTTAAATTATGAAATTATAACCCAAGAAATCAAATTTCTTTTAATTATAAAATTACCCCAAACTTTTACAAATTAATTATTTTTGTTTTAAATATGTCAATTACATATTTAATTGATTCCAAATCAATCCCAAAATATTTTTTCCAATTTTGCAACAAAACCATAAATTTTTCCAGAATTACGCAAACTGCCCAGAATTTCTGTAAATTACCGAAACTGCCCAAAAGTTTAATTAATTACAATTTGGCCTAATTTGTTCAAAACACATCAAGATCAAATCCAATTAATCCTAAATTTGACACACATCAAATATGCATCAAATTATAACATATATATGAAAAGCCCCAAAATTTGAGTGGGTTAAGAACCCTAATTTCACAAATCACTCAAATTGGGCAATCTACATTAAATTAATAAAATTCAATATTTTAATCTTCAAATTACCACACCAATTAAATCTCACCATCATGAAATTAATCAAGAAAAATTCTAGGCTAATTATGAATGGCTAATTAACTCTAGAATGACAACTTTAATTTTCTAATTAATTTATTAAGCTTAATTACATTAATAAGCAAATAAATTAATTATACATGCATAAACACATCCAACAAGCATTCAATAAATCTAATTAAAAACTAAAAGAGTAGAGGCATGATTTTAACAACACAATTGAAGCTAAGAATTATTAAAAAAAAATTCATGTAGTAGAAGAAATGAAAATGCTTACAAAATCCAATTTTGCTTTGTTTTCTTTTTCTTTCTCACCAAATGCTCTCAACTCTCCTTTGTTATTTTTGTTGAAGTTGTGTAAGTGTTAGAAAAAAATTGAAACAACACCAATTTTGTTTATTTTCCAACATTTCCGATTTTTACCAAGAAAAATAAATAACAACTTATTTATTTTTGTAACTTTATAATTGGCACACCTATAAGCTTTAATAAAGCAACATTTTAACTTTAATAACGTCTTCAAATATGTGTTCCAATTATAACATGCCATTTCCAAATTAATCATGACATAAAGATATTTATTTTGTAAATTAATTTAATTATTTAAAAATTAAATAATTAATTAATAAATATAAATATCTTAAATATATGTATTATATTTACATTAAATATCTCAAATACATATATTCATGATATAATTATAAATATCACAAATTGATATTTAATTAATGTGTATTTAATAATATTAAATATTAAATACAAATACACATTTATTCGGAAATGACCGTTAGGTCCCGATTGCATGTAGTTTTCGTTTAACCATTAAACGAGTTATAAATAATCAGTATTATCCATAACAGTTGTCCTAGTGCTCTACGAGTATATTTTATTAGTGAGACTCTCTAGATTCAAGCATATCCGTCATGAAATCAAATTTCGTGTCCATAATTCATCCACCCGTAAATTATGACGAACAAGGATAAACTCTCTGAATCATACAGATCGAGATCACTGCATACGTATAATCCATCTGTCACAGTTATCCGGATTAATATAGAGATACAGATACAAACGTGAAATCTCTATAGCTATAATCACGTCGACGTTTCTATTAGCAATCCCTCAAATAACACTTACAACTAATTTCTACATTGTACCACGGGCCCATGGATTTAAAAAATTGCTAATTCCATATTGAATACATATGCTCTGTACATAGAGCTGACAGATCCTATCTTGATACACACAGGATATCCTGAGCATCAGTCCACACCCAATGAACAGGCGGAGGTCTGATCTTAATAGATCGGTGACATGACTGTCATCTAAGTGTGGAGGATAACTCAGATATCTACAGTGGTATCTAAAATCAAAGAATCAATATGCTCACTCAACCCGAAAAGATTCTTATTGACATTAGTGTACCATCCATTAAGAATCTTTAATGAGTCATTCATTGTTTATCCACTATAAACACCTACACGTCTATACGAGTCTCCAAGACTCATGGTTCACTGAGAAACCATCGGAATCCAAGATTCCAATATATGACATGTACCAGTCTCAACGGGTTTACATTACTGACCAAGCAATGTAAACCTTGACCAGGAACTGTCTAAGAATGTCAACGTCATGATACAACTCAATGTCAGTTGCGACGCTTTTGCAACTGTATCATAACTAGTCATTCTAAGGTCGGTTACGTCTTTAACATATCATAGAAGAAGTTATATAAAAGAAACTGTTTATTTTATTCATAATAAAACGTTATATTAGAATTTACAAGGAGATACATAATAATGGCGCTCAAAGCACCAACCCTAACAAAATCTCCCACTTTTTCTAGTGCCAATATCGATGGTATCTAATACCCATCGACTCCACATGTTTATCAAATAACTTCGGAGGTATGGCCTTCGTAAGCGGGTTTGCTACATTATCTTCACTCGGTACCTTACACACGACAATGTCTCATCGCGACACAATCTCTCAAATGATGTGGTACTTTCGTTCCACATGCTTCGACTTTTTATGCGCCCTTGGTTATTTTCCTTGCGCAATGGCTCCAATATTATCACAATATAATGAAATCGGATTCTCGATACTTGGGACTACTTCCAATTCTGTGATAAATTTCCTTACCCAAACAGCTTCCTTTGCAGCTTCAGAAGTTGTAATATATTTCGCCACTTTTGTGGAATCAGTTGTCGACCCCTGTTTGAAACTCTTCCAATAAACTGCACCACCGTTAAGGGTAAACACGAATCCTGATGTAGACTTTCTATCATCAGGATCCAATTGGAAATCAGAATCCGTATACCCATTAACTTGCAGTTTGTTTCTTCCATAGATAATCAACTTATCCTTAGTACCTTTAAGATACTTGAGGATATGTTTAATAGCCGTCCAATGGTCATTTCCTGGATTGGACTGATATCTGCTCGTCATATTAACTGCGAAGCTGATATCAGGCCTAGTACATAACATGGCATACATGATGTTGCCCAAACACGAAGCATAAGGCTGATTAGACAGTCTAATCTTTTCATCTTCTGTTTGCGGACACATCTTCTTCGAAAGATATAAGCCATGTCTGAACGATATGTTTGCTGTCACAGTTACCAAAATTATACCATTCTAAGATCTTATCTATGTACGTAGATTAGGATAACCCAATAAGCTTCATTTCTCAATCTCTATAGAGTTTTATGCCTAAGACATAAGAAGCTTCACCCAGGTCTTTCATGGAGAAATTATTACAGAGATAAGATTTGACGCCTTGGATCATCCCAATATCATTCTCAATGATAAGGATGTCGTCAACATAGAGAATTAAAAATACCACCATACTATCACTGGCCTTCTGATACACCCATGATTCTTCTGAATTCTTGAGAAAACCAGACAATTTGATTATCTCATCGAATCAAAGATTCTAACTTCTTGAAGCCTGTTTAAGTCCATAAATGGACTTCTTCAGCTTGCATACCATGCCCGAGTTCTCGCTGGATGCAAAACCCTCCGGCTATGCCATATAGATTTCTTCATCAAGAAATCCATTTAGAAAAGCCGTTTTGACATCCATTTGCCAAATCTCGTAATCATGATATGCGACAATTGACAACAAAATCCTCATGCACTTTAGCATTGCAACTGGAGAAAAAGTTTCATCGTAGTTGACAACAGGTCACTGCGAGTAACCTTTAGCTACCAGTCGGGCCTTAAAGGTTTCAACCTTTCCATCGGACCCTCTGTAGGCACTGCATTTTTGCATAAGACCCGATGATGAGCCTCGTATGGAGGCATTACCCGATAAGTTACGGAAGTCGCTAGAAACGAACGTCGGAAGGGAAATCAATACCTTGTTGGACTTAATTCGTTTGCTTAGCTTCAGGTTCGCTTGTTGGATCTATGTTTTAAAATTTATCTTCGGCCCAAAACACCTGCAACCCATACCAAGCCACACACCCAAGCCCATACACTACCAAACACACGCCCAAGCCCACCAAAGAGCCATCCCCACATGCCCACAAGCCTCCAAACCCATCCAAAAAATATCCAACACTTAAAACACGTGTCACAAATTAAATTAAATCTAATCAAATCAAATAAATTAAATCAAATCCAATTAAAATCAAAATAAATCCCATTCCTAAATTAAATAAATCACCTTCCTAATTTAAATAAATCACATGCCTAAATTAAATAAAGCAAATCAAATCACCTTTCTAAATTAAATAAATCTCTTTCCTAAACTAAATAAATCACCTTCCAAAATTAAAGAAATCATTTCCTTATAACAAACTAATTAAATCTTCCCCATGATCACACAATCTCCATTTCCTACCCATACAAGGACAGCTCTAACCCACTCCTATAAAAAGACACACAGACCAAACCTTTAGAACCTAGCATCTTCACGGCACATACACAAGAGCTCACTCACGGCATCAACAAAAAATAAAAACCCTAACAGCAGCTCCATCTCTCTCCTCTCTCTCGGCATCAAAAAATAATAAAGACACTCACACCAAGGACCCACTCGGCTAACCTCACCCAAGCAAGTCAGCAAGCCACACACTCACACATTGCTAGAAGACACACGCACAGACCACTCGGTAATACACACACATCTTCATCGACAAAAATCCACCTTCACAAACAAATGAACCAGCCGGCCGAAAGCCATTAAGCCACACCTCATGACAAACACACAACTCTCCACGTGAAACCCAACTCTCCACCAACCAACACATGCAAACAAAACCCTAAAACACACAAAAAAAAATTACATGCACACGTAGCCAACAGACCACACAGCGCCCCTCACGCCCACATATAGCCGACCAAAACTGCAGCCTTATAACCCCTTAAAACCACCGAAAATTTCTCAGAAAATACCCCAAAAACCGCGCAAAACTGCACCCTTAAACCCGCACAAACAGTCTCCAAAAGTTGCACCTTAAAACCACCGCAAACTACCCAAAAAACTGCCCAAATAACCTCAAAATAGCCCCGAAAATAGCCCCTAAATAATCGTAAAAACTGCCCAGAAAACTGCCCAAATAACCGCAAACAGTAACCAAAAATAACGACCATAAAACAGCAGCAAAAACAGAGAAAATAGCAGCCCAAAACAGCGAGGTGACGAAGGAAGACCTTGAACTAGTGAACCGGAGGAGTTGCGGAGCATTAACCCTTTCGACGACCGTGTAACGCACTTCCAAGAGGCGACTTAAGAGGTTAGACCTGAGGGCACCCTTTTACTTATTCCCGTTCATTCTTTTTAATTATTTATTAGTATTTCTTCGCATGCGTATTGTTGGTTCATGTATGTTATTGTTGTGGGATGAATGATTTTGTACTATCTCTCGTGGTATATCGGATGGAAACCCAGACATAAATTCCGTAGCCGAATCCGAATGGATGGTAGTGCGGTCTGTACTTGGGAAACAACTCCACGTACCACTTGAGAAACTCTTAAGCGCGTGTTTCGTTTTGTTATTTATTTATTTTTTCATCTATTGCTTTTGTTTGTGATCCCGTCACTTATTTTCTGCATGTTGTCATTTTATTTATTTACGCATTATTAATCTTGATGCGCATGGGCTTAACTAAGTTGGATTAAAGGTCCTCTATTCGAGGGAAACACCTAAAGGCTACCTTTACCATAATGTTTTGCCGCGCCGGATGAGGTATGTTTGATTTCACGTAAGATATGTTCAATCGGACATCCAAGGTCCCATATCATTACTTTGTTTGTTCACATATTGTTACTTGATACGCATGGGCTAATTACGTTGGTTTAAATGTCATCTCTTTGAGGGAGAAAAAGCCTAAGAGACTACCTCTACCATAATATTTTGCCGCGCCTTTTTATTATTCCGTTATTTATTTTTCGCACATTATTTCTCTGTTTATTCATGCATTGTAACCTAGTGCGCATGGGCTAATCATGTCGGATTAAAGGTCCTCCATTTTGTGGGGTAAAAGCCTAAAAGCTACCTTTACCACGATGTTGTACCACACCGGATAAAGTACATTTGATTGAATGTGAAATATGTTCAACCATGTAACGAGGTCCTATATCATGTAGTTGTTCATTCCTGTATATGTTTTTGTCATTTTAGATGCCACTTTAGTAATATCATTCGAACGCGTTTTCAAACGCTACACGAACGTGTGCATTCTATCTCTGTCCGTTCGAACGCATTATAGAACGCTACACGAACGCGCTATCGAACGCTACACGAACGCGCATGTATTTTGTTTTACCGTGCATCAGGTCTTATCCCGTTCGAACATGTTCTCGAATGCTATACGAACGCGGACATTCTGTTTACCATTCGAATGCGTTCACGAACGCTACACGAATGCACACGTACTGGACAGTTTCTGTTATCATGTTTCATGCATATTTTCCTTTTTGGTCATTCCTTTTGCATTATGTAATTAACCATATCATTATCGCCTCTCTTTTACTTTTATTTATATTTCCACATTTATTTGTTCGATATGTTCATGAGATTGCATGCTCGCTTTCATTATTAATGCCTTCATAGTTGTTATTAGTTACACTATTGCGCTTCATTGTTTATGAATTGTGTGATTGCCGTTATGTCGATTTACTTCTATGCATGCGAACTTAGATATAGATTGTATGCAAACTTAGATATATGTTGTATGCAAAAGGTTATTCTTGTATATGTATATTGCGTAGACTTGGTTAGATTATTGAACAAATCCATTCATTACAAGTGACATAAGTAAGGGACCATTCCGAACCCAACGGTTTGAAGTCTTCCCTTGCGAGGGGTGAGTGCGGCCTTAAATCATTTCCCAGTTCACACTGGGTGGCGACTCCATTATTCTTTGGTTTAGTCCCCCGCGGGCTACTCTGTACTCCCGATTGGGCCGCGAGCATGGAACAGCATCGCCGATTTCTGTGTCCTACAGTTTGGTGACTCCACTGGGGATAGAGAATCGGCCCCGAAATAATGTCTTGTAATGATTGTGATTTGTGTTTTAGTTAACCGTGTCTACCGTGGGTTAAAGGGGTTTAATCAAAGGCATTATTAGAGCTTGGTAATGGTTTGGTGTCTTCCTCCATTCACTACCTTTCTATAAGGAAAAGCCGTGAAGGCACCTAAATAATCATTTACTCGAAGCTTACCGTGATGGACTAATTTGGAGGACCTATTGTTTATTCTTGTCACCAAGGCGATAAGAGCCTAAGAGGCTTGAGTATTTAAGAGAGTCTGCTCCACCCTCCCTCTGGGGAATCTTCAATAAGAAATCCATTTGACAGTCAGTCATATATCATCACTCGTTGGCATGTACCTTAGCGTATAAAAAAGGTGCACTCACTTGGTCGCTCGAACCCTTGAGCGGGGAGACCTAGTTGTGGGCAATCCTTCGCCAGCGAGAGCCTTTATCTACACCCCATAAACCCACATGTGAACCGTAGTTGTATGAACAATAGAAACCATCCCTTTATGCTTGTGTTTGGGACCATCATCATTTGGATTCATTTGGATTTGTTGTCATGAGGTATGAGCTTGTTGGGCCATTTAAACTGGGACGAGTTTGCGTCTTATGAAAATTGGGCCAAAAGTTTCTAAAATGCCGATGGGCCACTTTGTTTTTGGGCCCCTTATCATTTGAAGTTGTTTAGCCACATTATCGCAAAAGTGTAAACCTGTTGGGCCTTTTGCAACTGGGACAAGTTTGCACCTCGCAATAATATGATTGAATGCTTTAAAATGATAATGGGCTAACTTGTATGAAAACCTTGATGGGCTTAAAAAATCCAAACATGATCCAAGTATGCCAGAAGCATGAGTCCGATATCTGCACTGGCCTTCATCCAGAAAGGATACGCCTTGTTACGACATATTTGTAACTTTTGGATGCTTCTAAGTTCATCCCCACGACCACGGTTGCCGAGAGCCCAATTCGTCATTTCTAGAAAATGACATGATCCCATAATCGGCTTAGTCCATGTTGTAAATGGGCGGTCTTTGTCTTTTATCGATGGAAAGGGACTGAGGTAGCCAAGGTTCACCCCGTAGCATAGGAGAGAATGATTTTGTGTGCCCCACATTGGTGCATGGAATAAGCCATACCTAGGACAGAAATAGATTTACCACGAGTGTGGGAGAAATAAGGTCGGAAGGATATATGTTGTTTTGATAACCTCTTACTTCCCATTCATAGACGCATCATGTTAACCCCGTGTCTTAAAAGCCATCATAGATATTCGTTGGGTTAGAAAAATGAGACTTGTCAAGAAGAGTTTAGCAAACATGGATACCGGGGAAAAGGAAACCGAGGAACAGAAAAATTTACTGCAAGGATAGAAAGGCCATTGTGAAAAAAAAAAGAAAGAAAAAAAAAGAAAAAAAAAGAAAAAAAATTATTGTTTGTTCTTAGTCCTTAATAGTTAGGCATAAGTCCGATGATGAAATTGTTTGCTTTAGGGTGAAACCTTAGAAACGATAAACTCTTGATGTGCTTTTATCTGATACTTTGAGTGATTGATCTATGTGAAAAAGGGATTCTCGGGTTGGGCGCAGCGGAAGCTTGGGTCGGGCTGAAATCGTATTTCAAAACTTTTTCAAAAAATACCGATTAGATTATTCAATATCTAATATGAATAATCTATTCGGATTTCAATTAAACCCAAAAATTACTCATGTGTATGATCCAATCAGATGAAGTAATAATCAGACCACAAAAGGGCCCATTGTCCGACCATATCAAGTCATGGCCGACCACATGTGGTCATGATCCGACCACTTCATGGAAGACCAGACGAGGTTCGACCAGACCATAAGTCATGGCCGACCACATGTGGTCATGATCCGACCACATTTGGTCATGATCCGACCACATCATGTCCAACCAGACGAGGCCGACCAGACCATGTCTGACCAGACCATGTCCGACCAAACGAGGTTCGACCACATCAAGTCCGACCAGACCATGTCTAAGAGGGGGCATATTGTGCATTTTGCACTTTCATAGTTCAAAACACATCAAGGCAAAATCCAATCAAACCAATATTTTACATGCATCATATACACATCCAAATACACCATATAAATGAAAAGCCCCAAATTTGGAAGTGGTCTTAAACCCTAATTTTTTAATTTCTTCAAATTGGACAAATTAGACCAAATTGGTTAAATCCAATACTTCAATCATGTTTCTTCCATCCAAATCAAGTCTCAACACAATGAAACAACTATAGAACAATTCTAGGTCATTTAAGAGTGGGTCAATAACTCTAGAATGGCAACAAGGTTCTAAAACCTTGAAAGAATGCTTATTACTACACTAGTAATAAACTTCCAACATCATACATGCATATCACCTTCATAAAACTTTTATCCATCAAAAGTACAAATAATAAAGAATAGAAAAACTCAAGAACATCACAAGATGTTGCCCACAACAAGAGGAACAAATTACTCTCTAATGGAAGGTTGGAAATACTTACTAAATTCCAAGCTTTTCCTTGTTTTTCTTTTCTTTTCTCTCTACCTTCTTTGCCTTGTTTTAATGGAGTTTTGATAAAGTGAAAAGGTTAATGAAACCCTAAAATAAAAGAAACAATATATACTTGTTTTAACTTAGCCTTGGCCGAATTTGGCCTTAACCAAAACAAGAAATATTAATTTCAATTTAATTTGGATTTCATTTAATCAACTTGATAAAATATCCAAAACACTTTAAGGATATTTGTAATTAAGTCAACAAAGGCAACTTAGCCATTAAAACAAATATCACAACTTTAAGATATTTATATTTTAATTAATTTAATCATTTAACAATTAAATAATTAATTAATTAATTAAATACAAATATATTAAATATATGTATAATATTTACATTAAATATTAAATACATATATTCATTTATGATATTAGTCAAATATCTCAATTTGACAATTAATTAATGTGTATTTGAATTAATCAAGTATTAAAAGCAAATACACAAAAATTAAGGAAATGACTATCGGGTCCCTTCACATGTATTTTGCGTTTAACCTTTAAACGACTTTATAAATAATCAATATTATTTATAATTGTTGCCCTAGTGCTCTACGAGTATATTTCATTATTGAGACTCTCTAGATTCAGGTATATCCGTCACGAAATCTAATTTCGTGTCCATAATCTATCCACCCGTTAATTATGACGATCACGGATAAACTAGCTGAATCATACAGGTCGAGGTCATTGCATACGTATAATCCCTCCGTCACAGGTATCCGAATAATCCCAGAGATATAGATGTAAACGTCAAATCTCTATAGGTGTTATCCCGTCGACGTATCTATTAGCAATCTCTAAATAACATTCGGAACTTATTTCCGAAGTATACTGTGGCCACAGATTTAACAGACTGCTAATCACATATGGACTACCTATGCTCTGTACACAGAATTGACGGATCATATCTTGACACACACAAGATATCCTGAGGATCGGTCCACACCCAACGAACAGGCAGAGGTCTGATCTAAATAGATCGGTGACGTGACTGCCATCTAAGTGTGGAGGATGTCTCATACATCCACTGTGGTATCTCAAGTCGAATGACCACTATGCTACTCAACCCGAGAAGATTCTTATTGACGTTGGTGTACCATCCATTAAGAATCTTCGGTGAGTCGTTCAGTGTTTATCTACTATAAACACCTACACGTCTATACGAGTCTCCCTAGACTCATGGTTCATTGGGATAAACCATCGGACCAAGTCTCGATATACGACATGTACTGGTCTCAACAGATTTGACTAACCGACCCGTGTTAGTGAATCTTGACCAGGAACTTTATTTGATAATATATATTTAGCAGTGACACTTCCCAATGTCAATTACAAACTAACTTTGTAACTGTGTACTGCATTATATATTATCGGGCCTTTGTCTAATATATACATATCACTAAACACCATTTAGTTTCAATCTAATAGTAACTAGATCGAATACATATATAAAAACAAGAGGTGCAACCATAAATAAGTAATATTATGGAAAAGAGAGAATGCTCGTATTCATGAATCACACATAAATACGGTCCGGATTGGCGCTCTGAGCACCAACCCCAACAATTTCTCCCACTTGCTCTACTGCCAATCCACGGTATCCTATACACATCTCAATGTGTATCGTATACTCATGGCTCTCAAAAGCTCACCTAGCACTTAGGAGGTAGGCTAAAAGAAGTAAGTCTGCTATTACATATTGAGTTTGTCAAACAAACTCCATTGTTTCCCATAGACAGCATCATTCATATTTTGTAGAATCTAAATTATACATTAATATGACTCTGATGCTACATCAGTATTGTGCTACAACTACTGAGTTGTCCAAGTATTTAGGGATCAAATCCAAAATACTATGAAGACAACCGCAAGCACAATAACAACACAAAACTTCTATTTTATAAGGTCACTATGCAACTTCATAAGTCAATACTTCATAAGTTGCATTTAATTCTACTTTATAGTAGAATCCTTCGTGACACTCTAACTGCATCTTTTCTGACTCTTTATGACGTAGACTGTCTAACGCCATAATTAGTCTCAAAACTAATATGACACTAATGGTTGCTGACTGTATTCTCCATGAATTAGAAACTCGTTCTTAATATCTCAAATATTACAAAGAGCGTGTTTCAAGATCCATTATATGGTCTATATGGTATCAAAATAACTCGTAACAATTACGATTAAATTGATATCTTTAATCGCACATTATAAAGTATTCATTATGACATCATCAAATGATACACAATATTGATCAGGCATTCTAATCAATATTTCTTTAGAAAAAAAGAATCATCCTTTACGAAAGATGAATACTTTATATACAAGACACACATTAACTGTCAAACAGTTATACTAACTGTCATACAGATAGCCTTGTTGTGTCTTTAATTTGATTATATCTAATGCACGACTAATAGGAGTATCTCACAAGTCTCTTAGTTTTATATCTTATATAAGACTTTATATCAAATATAACAGAGACTACTCCCACTGCTTTCACGGAGTAAAGAAGACTTAGGTAAATCTTTTACCTTACAAACATCTCATTATTACTATAATAATGATAATGTTGTTAGGATATATAACACTAGAAAGTAATTTGTACGCTCCCACTAACCCTTTTATCACATATGTATTCTCTATACTTTGACAAGATCAGACAATCTGACAATATCAAAAATAGAGAACACAGATTTCTGGAAGACTTATCCGAGTCTACAATAGGCTCTATAAGCTAAAACATTAAACTGCGATCTCAACAGAACACAAACTCTAGGGCCATTCCAGAATGAACTCTTCAAACAAAGAAATAAAAACCAATCTCTTATCTGAATAAGTCATTCAAAAAATGCCAATTTGCATTCTTTAGTTAAAATGTACAGTTTAATATCAACATTAACCAATATATCTTTAATTGTTCAATTAGTGTGACTAGAGATAAGTTTTTTTCAGAATCTACAATAGATTGATGAGTATAACTTTTCTCATTGTCATACTGTAAAGGTCAAACCTTTAATAAGCTCACACTGCTTTCGCTGCGCAAACAATTAGCACATATCATGAACTAATTCATAATGAAAGCGTAATCAAGTTCAAAACTTGATCTTAGTAGGCTATGAACAATGTTAGATCTATGGTTCAATGGTGAACTTCCAGAATCGATATCAAATATCGCTTCCATTATAAGTTATAGGATATTTTTCTTCGATAAGAAAACAACAAATTTATTAAGTATCAAATACTCGTAAATGATTATGTTATCCTATTGAACTTATATAGAAGAAGTATGAGGGGTTGTTTCATCTTATTAATTACGTAGTTCCATTTATAATTTATCATTCTCACATTTGACTTCAATAAGTCAAGTATTTTATATAATAATTAACATCTGATGTTACACACCAAGTAATAAAACGATTTTATTACTTAGAATCGTAGGAAAGATATTTTATCAAATAGAATACAATATTCTATTAAATAGAATAAATGATAAACTTTCACTTATACCTTCGAGGTGTAAGTAATTTCCATTATATAACTATTATATAAAAGAAAGATTCAAATCTCAAACTTTTCAAGATTCGGATTTTCTACCTATACATATCATATATGCAACTGTAGAAAATAATGGAACATTAATTCAAGAGATGAATTAATGTTACTGGAGCATAACCCCAAGAGTATTGAAACTAATTCGGTAACATTCAATATCAAACGAATCAAATCATATAAGATTCGATTGCTCCCACTACTCAATTCCATCAAGATGGAATCGTGGAAGAGTAATATTGAATATGAATTATATTCACTGAATAACCTTAGAACTAATTGCTTTGAATTCATATGTTTGATCGTATCAACGATCTTTGAACAGTTCAAAGACATGTAATGAATTTTGAGGATAGAGTTCTCTAAAACCTTTAGATTGAATATATTTGAACAAGTCAAAAATGTTCAATCTACGTTTCATCAGAACAGATTGAAAGTTCTTGATACTTTCAAGACTTTCAATATGTGTTCCTTCAGAAACACGTAACTAAGTTATGACAATTCATAAACTAAGTTACGAAGTAAAGAAAACTACCTTAAGCAATTACAATTTATTAAACTACATACATCCAATGTATCAGTTAAATAAATCTGGTGGTCCAATGACAATCATTGGTTAAACGAGATCTTAATCACCTTCCCGAATACAATATTCATTAAATGGATAATGATATGTGGTGTGATATAGTATCAAACCATCATTTACCATACGGAATAAGCATCCAATGCTTAAGTGATTAAACTCATAAAGCACCGTTCTAAATTATTTACTTTACCGAATAATTTTTCTTAATGTTTATCTCTACGTCAATGAAACTACTAGTTATTATAAAATATGTAACAATTATTTATAAAGAACAAGTGACTATCTAATAGTCGCGAGTTCCGATATCAAATATCAAAACAATCGTTAACCAATATTTTAAATAACTAGACGGGATATCTGGTATCCAATACCTATAGTTGTAGTTTTTGTGAAAATCGATATTTTCTATATACAACTATACACATCTCCTTTCTTTAGCTTTACTATTTGCATTCAACTATTCACAATAATTGCAAATAACTGATTAGCAAATTGTGTCAAACACATTACCTCTAAAGGTAATTAAAGCTAAGAAACGTCATTATTAGATAAACAAATACCTAATGGGACTTTCTTAATGCCAGTCAAGAATCTCGAGACATGAACTAATTCAAGTCAATTCTTACTGCATAAGAAACTATTCTCTCTAAAGTATTATATCCTAAAAGGGATATCTATCTAGATTATCTATCATGACTTAGAAACTAAGTCATTAACCATCTTGATTTTTTGAAGAAAATCGGAACAACAGTTCCCGATGGTCTAGACCAATCTAATAATATCCTAGTCTAATAGTATCTAGAACCTATTCTAGAATAACTGCAACCAAGATTCAAGTAAGATAACATATCATAATATGGGTGCAGTAAATAAAAGTTTAATTCTATATAAACAATAGAATAAGGAAACGAATAAGCGGTAATTTCCATAATAATACACACTGCCAAAGTTATGGAATATTTTAAACTTAGCAGTGCCTCCCACTATTTTACGCAATACCGTAATCCCCAACGAAAAACGAGAATTCAATAATTAAATCGAATTCCATAATGGGAAGTGGACCCCATGAATATATTTCAACTCACAGCAGAGGCACGGTCTCGCCTACGTATATTCAGAGGTAGACAACTCATTGTCAACCACTCACTAGTGACTCCGAGGTTCCGGTCCTGTCATTTCTCATTGTCGCTGCTAAGGCAGGCCCACAAGGAGACGTACCAAGGTTAAACTCGTCAATGATAGACTCAAGTTACTTGCGTAACCCTGACAGTTAGGGCACGTTCAGGATTGCGCTTTCGCTTGAATTTATCTAGTATCTAATATACATTCGGCATAAATAAATTTCTATCGGCTACACCCTCACAGCAGAGGCACGGTCTCGGATGTAGTCACGGAAAAATATTTATAAACCGTATTGACAAGACGGACCAAGAAACAAGTATTCCAAATACTAGTTACTTTAAAACCTTATTAAGCGGGGATATTCCATAAAGTGTCATACACTTTAAATCTAATCAAATTAGATTATGACATGCATGTATAAAGTCAAGAAAACATGATTAAACATTGAATAAAATAAGCTAATTATTTTATGGATGCCAAGGATCAGACTCGCTCTGATACCATTTTGAAAAAAGGATTCTCGGGTCGGGCGCAGCGGAAGCTTGGGTCGGGCTGAAATCGTATTTCAAAACTTTTTCAAAAAATACCGATTAGATTATTCAATATCTAATATGAATAATCTATTCGGATTTCAATTAAACCCAAAAATTACTCATGTGTATGATCCAATCAGATGAAGTAATAATCAGACCACAAAAGGGCCCTTTGTCCGACCACATCAAGTCATGGTCGAACACATGTGGTCATGATCCGACCACTTCATGGAAGACCAGACGAGGTCCGACCAGACCATAAGTCATGGCCGACCACATGTGGTCATGATCCGACCACATCATGTCCGACCAGACGAGGCCGACCAGACCATGTCCGACCAGACCATGTCCGACCAGATGAGGTCCGACCAGACCATGTCCGACCAGACCATGTCCGACCAAACGAGGTCCGACCACATCATGTCCGACCAGACCATGTCTGAGAGGGGGCATATTGTGCATTTTGCACTTTCATAGTTCAAAACACATCAAGGAAAAATCCAATCAACCCAATATTTTACATGCATCATATACACATCCAAATACACCATATAAATGAAAAGCCCTAAATTTGGATGTGGTCTTAAACCCTAATATTTCAATTTCTAATTGGACAAATTAGACAAAATTGGTTAAATCCAATACTTCAATCATGTTTCTTCCATCCAAATCAAGTCTCAACACAATGAAACAACTATAGAACAATTCTAGGTCATTTAAGAGTGGGTCAATAACTCTAGAATGGCAACAAGGTTCTAAAACCTTGAAAGAATGCTTATTACTACACTAGTAATAAACTTCCAACATCATACATGCATATCACCTTCATCAAAATATTATCCATCAAAAGTACAAATAATAAAGATTAGAAAAACTCAAGAACATCACAAGATGTTGCCCACAACAAGAGGAATAAATTACTCTCTAATGGAAGGTTGGAAATACTTACTAAATTCCAAGCTTTTCCTTGTTTTTCTTTTCTTTTCTCTCTACCTTCTTTGCCTTGTTTTAATGGAGTTTTGATAAAGTGAAAAGGTTAATGGAACCCTAAAATAAAAGAAACAATATATACTTGTTTTAACTTAGCCTTGGCCGAATTTGGCCTCAACCAAAACAAGAAATATTAATTTCAATTTAATTGGATTTCATTTAATCAACTTGATAAAATATCCAAAACACTTTAAGGATATTGTAATTAAGTCAACAAAGGCAACTTAGCCATTAAAACAAATATCATAACTTTAAGATATTATATTTTAATTAATTTAATCATTTAACAATTAAATAATTAATTAATTAATTAAATACAAATATATTAAATATATGTATAATATTTACATTAAATATTAAATACATATATTCATTTATGATATTAGTCAAATATCTCAATTTGATAATTAATTAATGTGTATTTGAATTAATCAAGTATTAAAAGCAAATAAACAAAAATTAAGGAAATGACTATCGGGTCCCTTCACATGTATTTTGCGTTTAACCTTTAAACGACTTTATAAATAATCAATATTATTTATAATTGTTGCCCTAGTGCTCTACGAGTATATTTCATTATTGAGACTCTCTAGATTCAGGTATATCCGTCACGGAATCTAATTTCGTGTCCATAATCTATCCACCCGTAAATTATGACGATCACGGATAAACTAGCTGAATCATACAGGTCGAGGTCATTGCATACGTATAATCCCTCCGTCACAGGTATCCGGATAATCCCAGAGATATAGATGTAAACGTCAAATCGCTATAGGTGTTATCCCGTCAACGTATCTATTAGCAATCTCTAAATAACATTCGGAACTTATTTCCGAAGTATACTGTGGCCACAAATTTAACAGACTGCTAATCACATATGGACTACCTATGATCTGTACACAGAACTGACAGATCCTATCTTGACACACACAAGATATCCTGAGGATCGGTCCACACCCAACGAACAGGCGGAGGTCTGATCTAAATAGATCGGTGACGTGACTGCCATCTAAGTGTGGAGGATGTCTCATACATCCACAGTGGTATCTCAAGTCGAATGACCACTATGCTACTCAACCCGAGAAGATTCTTATTGACGTTGGTGTACCATCCATTAAGAATCTTCGGTGAGTCGTTCAGTGTTTATCCACTATAAACACCTACACGTCTATACGAGTCTCCCTAGACTCATGGTTCATTGGGATAAACCATCGGACCAAGTCTCGATATACGACATGTCCTGGTCTCAACAGATTTGACTAACCGACCCGTGTTAGTGAATCTTGACCAGGAACTTTATTTGATAATATATATTTAGCAGTGACATTTCCCAATGTCAATTACAAACTAACTTTGTAACTGTGTACTGCATTATATATTATCGGGCCTTTGTCTAATATATACATATCACTAAACACCATTTAGTTTCAATCTAATAGTAACTAGATCGAATACATATATAAAAACAAGAGGTGCAACCATAAATAAGTAACATTATGGAAAAGCGAGAATGCTCGTATTCATGAATCACACATAAATACGGTCCGGATTGGCGCTCTGAGCACCAACCCCAACACTATGTTAGACTCGTAAGAACTTGATTATGGTTCTTAGCAGTGAAAACCTGAGTAGTTAGTAAAGTGACTAGTTGAAGAAATGGTAGGTCGGTGAATGATCGTTCGCCTAAATGTCTATCCTTATTTTCTTGTGTTATGATGTGTGGTATGGTTGAAAATAAAAGAAAAGTCTCTAAGGAAAAGAATTAAACCACCTATAACTGATAAGCGTGAAGCTACCCATGGGCGAGTATTAGGACCACCATGAGGAGAAATGCTACCTTAAAGGGTAGGTGTGTTGCAAAAAAAAAAAAAAAAGAAGTTCAAATCGAAAAGAAAAAAAAACGAAAGAAAACCATACCACATTGAGCACAGAAAAGCAACTGTAGGCATAATTGAGACATCTAGGTTGGTTTGACCCATCGATCTCAATTTTTTGACAAAATCATTGAGTTGGCTTACCTAGGGATGAATCTGCAAAGGAACTTTTGCACACACACACTTTGAGTCTGGCTTAGATCATTTATTCAAAGATTTGGATTTGAGTTACATTGAATGTTTTGAAGGTTCTCTGGTTTCAATACTGGGTATTCTTTGAGGGCAATAATATTTGTAACTACTGGGACTATTTCGTAGCATGTGATATAATATGATGATATAGAATGCCATATCATGTGGTCCACCTTGACCTAATGCAAGCAGTGGAGAGCAGAAAGCTAAATCAAGACTGGGGGCGACCAGTCTACCACCCCGCAAATAAGGGACATAACGAGAACTTGAGCAAATGAGACTAAAGAGGACTGACCAATCACTAGAAAAGAACTGGCAGAAAGAAATAGAAAACAGGCCCATGGGGCGACTAAAGATTTTTGTAGGCGAGAGGCACCGAGGAGCACAAGGAAGGCCTAACCCATCAGAATAGGAAATACATTCATGCATACATGCATACACGTCACATGCACGTATTTTTTTGTTTTGTTTTTGTTCGCAGGTTTTGAAGAAAAGGAAAAAGCGACAAAGTCAAGCAGTTTGGGGAATGAATCCCAGGGTCAAGGCCCATATTATAAGCAATTTCGGGAATGAATCCCAGGGTTGAGGCCCATATTATCAGCAGCATCGGGAATGAATCCCAGGGTTGAGGCCCACATTATTAGCAGTTTCGGGAATGAATCCCAGGGTTGAGGCCAATACTATCAGTAGTTTCGGGAAGGAATCCCGGGGGAATGAATCCCAGGGCTGAAGCCCATACTATCAGCAGTTCCGGGAATGAATCCCAGGGGAATGAATCCCAGGGTCGAGGCCCACATTGTCAGCGGTTTCGGGAATGAATCCCAGGGTCGAGGCCCACGTTGTCAGCAGTCTCGAGAATGAATCTCAGGGCTGAGGCCCACATTGTCAGCAGCACCGGGAATGAATCCCAGGGTCGAGGCCCACATTATCAGCAGTTTCGAGAATGAATCCCAGGGTCGAGGTCCACATCAGCGATGCCGGGAATGGCGCTCCAGGAATGGAGCATGGGTTGAGACCTATACCATCACATGTCAGGAATGGTGCTCCAGGAATGGAGCATGGGTCGAGGCCCACATCAGCGATGCCAGGAATGGAGCATCGGTCGAGGCCCATATCATCACATGCCGGGAATGGCGCTCCGGGAATGGAGCATGGGTCGAGGCCCACATCAGTGATGCCGGGAATGGCACTCCGGGAATGGAGCATGGGTCGAGGCTCATATCATCACATGTCGGGAATGGCGCTCCGGGAATGGAGCATAGGGTCGAGGCCCACATCAGCGATGCCAGGAATGGCACTCCAGGAATGGAGCATGGGTCGAGGCCCATATCATCACATGTCGGGAATGGCGCTCGAGAATGGAGCATGGGTCGAGGCCCACAACCGCGATGCCTCGGGAATGAGGTTTAACATGCCGGGAATGGCGCTCCGGGAATGGAGCAAGGTTCGGAAGGGGACCACAACTAATCATCATAGTTCGGGAATAAAGCCCAGTGAACAAAGCCCACATTCGGTGGTTCGGGAACAAAGCCCAGGGGTCGAAGCACCTCGCCACCATATCAGCTCAGTCCGGTAGTGATTCCTAGAGATCGCAGCATCTTGCAGGGATGAACCTCAAGGGTCGCAGTGTTGGACAATTATGACCCATAGCGTCACTGTTTGTACAGATCATGGTGTTGTACAAATTAACTATGTGAAAAATGAGATTGCACTCTTATCATTTGTGATTAGATCACTAGATGTATAAATGATAGGAGGTCCCTATGATTTATTCCTGGACGGAGAATGATATGAGACAATATCAGTCCACGAAGGATAAATCATTAAATATCCCTAGTCATAGTATTATCGAGATTGGACATCGATAAATACGTAAAAGACTGGTATTGCACTTGTGCGCATTGTGAGGGCACAACGGTATAGTTCTCATATATTTGGGTATAGGATACTCATGTAAGTGTAATAAGAGGTTGTGTTTTACCGATGGTACGGGAAATAGCTTCGCTCTGGATAGACCCCCTCGGAGTTCCATTGGTAGTATGACTATGTGTCTATGGAAGTCTGAAATCAGGGTAGGTGTATTTAGTCTTAACCTGAGACTTGCACCGCTAATACTTGCAACAATCAATATACTTTGGTTGCGGTCGTCCAAGGCTTTAATAGGTTCTGTGTAAGCCAATGCTGGGTATATTGAGAATCGTAGTGTGTTGGGTGTGATGTCAAGACGGAAGTGTCACTCCAGTCATATGGAGATGATGGTCACGTAGGATACGGTACTAGTACTCTTAAGTACTGCAGTCATCGGGATAAAATGACAAGGTCAGGTTTATCCTATTATAGAGACTAGTTACCAGACATCCGACATGTGCTTCGTACGGGGCAGACACAATTCCAGCCCCAGGCCTAGCACGTGATCATTCGATACTGGACAGAAATACGCAATACTATGTATAATACGCCTGATATAGATCATTTATTCCTGTTAAGGATATTTCCGGAGAATTGGGTAGGCATGGCGCTTTGCTAGAGGCCAACCTTGTCTTGTAAATCGGTATAAATGTAGTACTTGGTACTTACGTGTTCGGATAGTCCGACGACCGAATTTACTTCCAACATATCCGGGGATCTCATGGGTCGCTTCCCAAAGATTCACCGATGACGTATGACTCGCACTCTAAATTAATATGGGATTAATTAGATGAGAGAGAAAGTTAATCTGGGATTAATTGCGGAGATATTTTATCTGGGATAAAATATCAATTAAAGAGAGAGATAACGATTAATTTGGAATTAATCGATAAATTAATATATTTGATATATTAAACGATATTGGATTTCGACGCGGAATTAAAATTAGATTTTAATTCGGGCGAACGAATTAATTTAGAATTCATTCGTTAGCGACGTGTATAGTGATTTCGTTAGGCGTAATCATTCAATTACGACGCATCAGAAAATTCGTTAATTTGGAATTAGCGAACCCGAGCCCGAGATTATCTGCGAGCGCATTCGCATCTTGAATTCGAATACGGCACGCAAATCAAATCAAGCGTCATATCATTAGTCGTATCAATCCTCAAATCACTTGTCACTTTGAGTGATGTGACTTGACAACTTGAATGAGTGATGTGACTTGATGGTAGTTGATGGAAGCGTGTTTAACACTCATGTGTGATGGCATGATTGACATTTAATATATTTAAATATTTTGTATTTGTTTTTTGATTTTGGAAATCAATTAATTGATTTTTTAGAAAATCAAAAGTGGTATTAGATACACACTTTTTCCATCCTTCACACAACACACACTCTCTCTTTTCTCTCCCTCTCATTCACGCCCAAAGTAGGTTGTTCTTCATCTTCATTTCTGCTCACTGCCGTGAGCTTTTGGGAAGGAAGAGTGGGTGATTTTTGTGGCAAAAATCACTAGAACTAGCACTCCAAGAGACATGCGACGGTGACAGGGAAGTCCACCCATGAGCCAGGAACCATTCGACGAAGCTTGGAGCTTGACGAAGGACCAAAACCGAGCCAAAGACAGTGAATAAATTTGCTCACTGCCGTGACAGTTCAAGGAGGAAGAAAATCAGTGTCGTTGCCTCGCGCGTCGCTTAACCGATCGATGTAAGTATTCCACAACTTCTCGATTGTTATTCACACATGTTTTCATGCTTATTATTGATCTTGGGACCTTAATAGAAACCAAAACGCAGCACCTCACCACCAGATCAACTCAATTCGAAGCAACATGCAAGTCAAGCAGCAGCTGGCAAGCCAGGTTTGTAATATGCATTGCATAACTTGATAGGATTGTCATTGTCACACACTGCACAAGTCCCATCAAAGTGGGGGCGACTATAGGCACTGCATTTTTGCATAAGACCGGATGATGAGCCTCCTATGGAGGCACTACCTGATAAGTTGCGGAAGTCGTGGGAAACAGACGTCGGAACGGAAATCAATACCTTGTTGGATTTAATTCGTTTGCTTAGTTTCAGGTTCGCTCGTTGGATCTCTGTTTTAAAATTTATCCTCGGCCCAAAACACCCGCAACCCATACCAAGCCACACACCCAAGCCCAAGCCTACCAAAGAGCCATCCCCACACGCCCACAAGCCTCCAAACCGATCCAAAAAAATATCCAACACTTAAAACGCATGTCACAAATTAAATTAAATCTAATCAAATCAAATCCAATTAAAATCAAAACAAATCCCATTCCTAAATTAAATAAACCACCTTCCTAATTTAAATAAATCACATGCCTAAATTAAATAAATCAAATCAAATCACATTCCTAAATTAAACAAATCCATTTCCTAAACTAAATAAATCACCTTCCTAAATTAAAGAAATCAATTCCTTATAACAAACTAATTAAATCTTCCTCATGATCACACAATCTCCATTTCCTACCCATACAAGGACAACCCTAACTCACTCCTATAAAAAGACACACAAACCAAACCTTTAGAACCTAGCATCATCACGGCACAAACACAAGAGCTCACTCACGGCATCAACAAAAACAAAAACCCTAACAGCAGCTCCATCTCTCTCCTCTCTCTCGGCATCAACAAAAAATAAAGACACTCACACCAAGGACCCACTCGGCTAAATTCGAATATTTCTTATTTTGTACATAAGCAAGCGCTTTCATTATTAATGCCTTCATAGTTGTTATTAGTTACACTATTGCGCTTCATTGTTTATGAATTGTGTGCTTGTCGTTATGTCGATTTACTTCTATGCATGCGAACTTAGATATAGGTTGTATGCAAACTTAGATATAGGTTGTATGCAAAAGGTTATTCTTGTATATGTATGTTGCGTAGACTTGGTTAGATTATTGCACAAATCCATTCATTACAAGTGACATAAGTAAGGGACCATTCCGAACCCAACGGTTTGAGGTCTTCCCTTGCGAGAGGTGAGTGCGGCCTTAAATCATTTCGCAGTTCACACTGAGTGGCGACTCCATTATTCTCCGGTTTAGTCCCCCGCGGGCTACTCCGTACTCCCGACCGGGCCGCGAGCTTGGAACAGCATCGCCGATTTCTGTGTCCTACACCCTCGCTTCCTTTTGTAAATCCATTCACAACCGATAGGAACAATTCCTTTGGGAAACGGAACCAAGTTCCAAACTTGATTCTCGTGCATTGAGTCCATCTCGGATTTCATGGCATCTTGCCACTTCACGGAGTCGATGTCCAACATCAATTCTCTATAGGTAAAAGGGTTAGTCTCTTCAACTAAGAGAATATCGAGACTCTTTTCTTGTATCAAATACAAGCGTTCAGGAGGTCTAGATACCCTTTGTGACCTAAGGAGTGTGTGTGTTGAAGGTTCTCCATCTTCTTGAACTACAGGTTCCTCCATTAGTTCGTTGGTTCCAGGTTGTACTTCATCAAGTTCAACATGTCTATGATCACCACCTTCAGCCAAAAATTCTATTTCTAGAAATTTGCGAAGCGAGTTACGAACACATTTCGATGCTCGGTATCATAGAACAAATATCCTTTCGTATTTGAAGGATATCCAACAAACCTAAACTTCTGCCCTCGAGGCAAAAGCTTATCTTGCTGAGCCATCCTGACATAAGCAGGACACTCTCAAATCTTAATGTAACTAAGATTTGGTTTACTACCGATCCATATCTCATATTGAGTCGTAGGAACAGACTCGGAAGGAATCTTATTCAAAAGATGTGCGGTAGTTAAAAGAGCATAACCCCATAAGTAATAGGGTAAATTTGTATAACTCAACATCGATCGGACCATATCCAACAAAGTCCAATTTCTCCTATCTGATACTCCATTGTGTTGCGGAGTGTCTGAAGGAGTATATTGAGCGAGAATCCCAATCTCCTTTAAATAATCAGTGAACTCTCCACTCATATATTCACCGTCTCGATCAGATCGTAGGCATTTAATATAATGACCAGTTTGTTTTTCAACTTCATTTCAGAATTCTTTGAACTTTTCAAAGGTTTCTGATTTATGTCTCATCAAATAGACATAACTGTACCGTGACAAATCATCGATGAAGGTGACGAAGTAAGAAAAACCACTGTGAGCAGTTTGACTTAAGGGACCACATACATCAGAATTACGAGTTCCAATAAGTCAGTGGCTCGGTGTCCAACACCCGAAAATGGGGTTTTGGTCATTTTACCCCGAATACAAGATTCGTAAGTTGGATAAGGTGCAATGGTGAGATCATGTATCAAACCATTCTTAACCAACTGGGTTAGGCGTTTAACGCCTATATGACCCAACCTCATGTGCCACAGTTCAATATTATTTATATCAGATTGTTTACGTTTATTTATTCCAGTATTAAGGATATCCTGTGAGGTACGCAATATGTAATGACCATGCTCATTTGGACAACAAAGGATCTGAATATTATTACTATCATATAAATTAAAACCTTCATTATCTAATACAAAAAGGGACATAATATTCACCACACATCTTGGCATAAAATAGTAGTCATTTAACAAAAGTCTCCTACTTGGTAAGGGAATCTCATATATGCCCACTGCAACTGCATCCAGAGAGTCGCCACTCCCGAATCGCAACTGCAACTCCCCAGATTTTAGCCGTCTACCTCCCGTCAGCACCTGCAACGTATTACAAATGTGAATAGGACAAGCATAATCCAAAATCCAATTAGATGTCATAGTTTCACAAGCCAATGAGATATCGATAATAGGAAAAATAAAAGTACATGATGTCGATGCTCTTTCCTTTCTTATATATGCGAGATAGTCCGGGCAGTTACGTTTCCAATGTCCGACTTTCTGGAAGTGGTGGCACTTATCTTCAGAAGCTCTCTTGGGCTTCGCCGTCTTACCCTGCGGAGGAATATTCTTTTTCTTTCCTTTTGACTTCTTCCCTTTCAACTTGTATTGGGAAGAAGAGGAAAGTGAAGTGGGTTTCGGAGGGCGAGTCATAACTCTCTTCCTTAAATCTTCCTCTACGGTGAGAAGCATCCTATACAACTCACGGTAAAAACATTGAATCTCGTTCATGTTGAAGTACATGATGAACTGGCGATATGAAGCCGAGAGAGAACCGAGAATGACACTACGACCAAGAGTTTCATTGAGAGGGAAGTCATGTCGCCTCAACTGCTCGATCAAATCGATCAAGTGAAGCACATACGGGCTCACACCTGCCCCTCATCAAGTTTCGAATGGAACAATTCCATTGAAACTTTATGAACCACGACCTATTCCTTGTTCATGAACGAATGACATAGTTGTGTCATCATGCTATATGCATCATGCATCTCAAAATAAGTCTTCTTAAGCTCTGAAGAAAGAGAACTCGGGATGAATGATTTAACCCTTAAATCATCAACATTCCATCTATGGAAAGTCTCAACTTCTTCAAGAGATGCATCTGGTGATATAGCAAGCGGTAATGGACCTTCCAAAATATACCCCAGCTTCTCGAAATTGAGGACAATCCTCAAGTCCATTTCTCAATCCGCAAAGTTTTCTGCGCCTTTTAGCTTGTTCGTATCAAATATACGAGCAAAAGGATTGGTTGGAGGTGCTGCCGTCACAAATCTATCAAATATACAATCAGCGGTAAGCATATAAGCAGATAAAAGATTATAACTGTTTCAAATTATATCATAAAGCATTAACTAGATCATGGATTTTTTGATCTAAAAATGCCCCTCCCACTATTTCATGCAATATTGTAATCCCCAAACAGAATACAAAACATCTGATAATCAAATCATAACATAATAGTGAAAGGTGGACCCCATGAATATATTTCAGCTCACAGCTTTGACACGTTCTCGCCTACGTATATTCATTTAGGTAGACAACACATTGTCGATCACTCAATAGTGACTCCTGGGTTTTCGGTCCTGGTCGTTTCTCGTTGTGACAGCTTTGGTACGTTCACAAGGAGGCGTACCAAGGTCAAAATCGTCAATGATGAATTCAAGATAATTGCGAAACCCTGACAGCTTTGGCACGTTCAGGATTCCGCTTTCGCTTGAATTCATCTAATATCAAATATATATGGTACATATAAAATTTCTACCGGTCATATCCTCACAGCTTTGGCACGTTCTTGGATATAGTCGTAGAAAATTTATCGATAAGCGGTATTGAAAAAACGGACCAATTAATATGTATCAAATACATATTAAATTATAAACCTTATTTAAAATATGGATTTTCCGCTAAAGATGTTTTTAATTTATTTAATCAAATTAAATAAACACATGCATGCATTAAAGTCAAGATTAAAGTTAATATTGAATTTTAAAGGCTTACTCATATATCGGGGTTTTAGAATCAGACTCGCTCTGATACCATTTTGTTGGGGTTTTATTAGGAATTACAAGGTTAGCGCAGCGAAAAAAGCGGAAAACGATTTTTCCGATTTCAAAAATTTTTCTTGAACAATTAAATAAACTTATTTATTTAATTAACCAATACTTAAATTATGAAATTATAACCCAAGAAATCAAATTTCTTTTAATTATAAAATTACCCCAAACTTTTACAAATTAATTATTTTTGTTTTAAATATGTCAATTATATATTTAATTGATTCCAAATCAATCCCAAAATAATTTTTCCAATTTTGCAACAAAACCAGATAATTTTCCAGAATTGCGCAAACTGCTCAGAATTTCTGTAAATTACCAAAACTGCCCAAAAGTTTAATTAATTATAATTTGGCCCAATTTGTTCAAAACACATCAAGATCAAATCCAATTAATCCTAAATTTGACACACATCAAATATACATCAAATTATAACATATATATGAAAATCCCCAAAATTTAAGTGGGTTAAGAACCCTAATTTCATAAATCACTCAAATTGGGCAATCTACATTAAATTAATAAAATTCAATATTTTAATCTTCAAATTACCACACCAATTAAATCTCACCATCATGAAATTAATCAAGAAAAATTCTAGGCTAATTATGAATGGCTAATTAACTCTAGAATGACAACTTTAATTTTCTAATTAATTTATTAAGCTTAATTACATTAATAAGCAAATAAATTAATTATACATGCATAAACACATCCAACAAGCATCCAAAAAATCTAATTAAAAACTAAAAGAGTAGAGGCATGATTTTAACAACACAATTGAAGCTAATAATTATTAAAAAAAAATTCATGTAGTAGAAGAAATGAAAATGCTTACAAAATCCAATTTTGCTTTGTTTTCTTTTTCTTTCTCACCAAATGCTCTCAACTCTCCTTTGTTATTTTTGTTGAAGTTGTGTAAGTGTTAGAAAAAATTGAAACAAAACCAATTTTTTTTTTATTTTCCAACATTGCCGATTTTTACCAAGAAAAATAAATAACAACTTATTTATTTTTGTAACTTTATAATTGGCACACCTATAAGCTTTAATAAAGCAACATTTTAACTTTAATAAAGTCTTCAAATATGTGTTCCAATTATAACATGTCATTTCCAAATTAATCATGACATAAAGATATTTATTTTATAAATTAATTTAACTATTTAAAAATTAAATAATTAATTAATTAATATAAATATCTTAAATATATGTATTATATCTACATTAAATATCTCAAATACATATATTCATGATATAATTATAAATATCACAAATTGATATTTAATTCATGTGTATTTAATAATATCAAATATTAAATACAAATACACATTAATTTGGAAATGATCGTTAGGTCTCGATTGCATGTAGTTTTCGTTTAACCATTAAACGAGTTATAAATAATCAGTATTATTCATAACAGTTGCCCTAGTGCTCTACAAGTATATTTCATTAGTGAGACTCTCTAGATTCAGGCATATCCGTCACGAAATCAAATTTCGTGTCCATAATTCACCCACTCGTAAATTATGACGAACACAGATAAACTATCTGAATCATACAGGTCGAGATCACTGCATACGTATAATCCATCCGTCATAGGTATCCGGATTAATCCAGAGATACATATACAAACATCAAATCTCTATAGATATAATCACGTCGATGTTTCTATTAGTAATCCCTCAAATAACACTTACAACTAATTTCTATAGTGTACCACGGGCCCATGGATTTAACAGATTGCTAATTCCATATTGAATACCTATGCTCTGTACACAGTGCTGACAGATCCTATCTTGATACATACGGGATATCCTGAGCATCAGTCCACACCCAACGAACAGACGGAGGTCTTATCTTAATAGATCGGTGACTTAACTGCCATCTAAGTGTGGAGGATAACTCAGATATCCACAGTGGTATCTCAAGTCAAAGAATCACTATGCTCACTCAACCCGAGAAGATTCTTATTGACGTTGGTGTATCATCCATTAAGAATCTTCAGTGATTCATTCAGTATTTATCCGCTATAAACACCTATACATCTATACAAGTCTCCAAGAGAAACCATAGGAATCCAAGATTCCAATATACGACATGTACCAGTCTCAACAGGTTTACATTACTAACCAAACAGTGTAAACCTTGACCAAGAACTGTCTAAGAACGACAACGTCATGATACAACTCAATTTCAGTTGCTACTCTTTTGCAACTGTATCATAACTAATCATTCTAAGGTCGATTACGTCTTTACCATATGATAGAAGAAGTTATATAAAAGAAACGGTTCATTTTATTCATAATAAAACGTTATATTAGTATTTACAAGGAAATACATAATAAAATTGGCGCTCAGAGCACCAGCCCTAACACCTTACTGAAGGTGACTACACCATGAGGGTCGGGACTGATGAGCGGAAAATATATCAATATTTACCGCCCCTTTTACCTGATATTTTGTTTAGTTTCTCGGATCTGATGAACGTTTTGATGTGTTTTAGTTTATTTTACAGATAAAATATCATTGGGACTCAATGGATCCATTTAGGATGAAATTTGGGTCAAATAAGGGCAAAAACGGGACTTGATATTTTGATTTTGGAGATTGGAAACTTGAAATGGCGAAGTACGATTTCGAAAATTCTAATTTTGCGTAATGTTTGTATTTTGGCCATAATATTTTACTTCAATATCGGATTGAGGTGATTCAAGTTTTAGATTAAAGAATACTCAAAGTTCTACAACTTTGAAGAACAAAATAATTTCGAATTCTGAAGATTTGATGACCGAAATTGATGAAACATCCGAAAGTGTGTTATGTGTAATTATTAAAATCATTTTCAAAGAAAACAATAAATATATAAATAAAAAATAAAAAATGTCAAACTTCCACCAAACATACAACCATATTTGGTGGAGGATTTGGTGCCATGTTTGGTGCCATGTTTGATGTCATGTTTGTTGTCATGTTTGGTGGAGCAATTTGTGGAGCAATTGGTAGAGAAATTGGTGGAAGCCTTTAGATTTTCCTATAAATACCAAGTCATTTCATTTGTAATTCTCATGCTTTCCTTAGATTTTTGTAAGGAATTTAAGGATTGCATCTTGTTTGTTTATTTTTTGTAATTTAAATTATGTATTTTTATTTTCAGTAATAGTAGTAGTTTCTTTTCTTTTCTTTTCTTTTCTTTTATGTTTTGTTGTTAGATTTCCGATGGGGGAATGGTGAAGCTTTTATTATTTTAGTTTAGATCAATCTCCCTTAATTATAATATGGAAATTATAATTTAAATTAAAGTATTACCGTCATAATGGTTGGCTTTATTTATTTGACATAATGTGACACCGTCTATATGGCTGGTCTTTAGGTGACAGATGATTACCGCCTATATGGCTGGTTTATGGACAAATGATAACACCGCCTTTATGGTCGGTTGGACTTAATTGAAAATCTGACTTGATCAGGATACCGCCTATATGGTCGGTTGGTAATATCACTGATAATTTCTATATTATAATAAGGGAGATTTCTAAATTAGAATTAGTAAAGGTGGATTCCCTAACCCCCAGTATTTTATTTTTATTCTAGGGAAGTGATGAAACACAATATTCATAAGCTTAATAATTGATTTAATTATATAATGGGTAATTCTTTAGTTTGTTTATTGAGTCTTAAGCTTAATTCTTCTTGTTGCCTGATCACCAATAAGATTGATGTGGTAAACTTAAAATGAACTTGGAAAATGGATTTTAGGTTTCAGCCTTAGTTTCAATAGCTCACGATCTTCCTTGAGGATAGATAACCCTTTAATAGATTTCTTTACAGGATAGGAATATACATGTCGAGCGTGGGTAACCATAATTGGAACTTGGACTTAATGAATTCAAGTAACTTGATTAACATAGGAATATGATTAATTGGGTTATTTGGATTTTTGCATCTGACCATCGACAAAGGCTTTTGCATATCTTCGTGTTCCAGGCTAGCAAACTGATTTATTACACATATATAAGAGAATCAATTCATCATTAGAATAATATTGTGTAGAGTCACGACCTTAGATACTTGTGTCTTTTGTTATTTTCCTTAGTATTTTCTTTTATGTTTTTATTTATTTATTTATTCAGAAAATCCACATTCAACCAACCAATCAAGCAATTATTCTCTTCTCCCTATAATTAGATACATGTAAATAAATAGTATGAGCAATTAATAACAACAGTAGGAATTAAGTCATCGTGGGATCAATATTTTTATACTACTTGAACGATACGTGCGCTTGAGTTATACGCGTGTGATTACGCCGGTCAGGGACAGGGGATGCCGTTTCAGCAAAAGCAGTGGGAGTTTCCAGTTTAAATTTTAAAAATAATAATTATTTAAGTTTGAACAATGTGTTATTTTTTGGGTTTCTAAGGTCAAACCAAGATCGATTTAAGCATTTATAAGTGTGAATACGAAAAAGTTAAGTTGTGGAAATACTTACAATGATCGGATTTTACGATGCGAGGAACAACAAAAATTCTTGGCTCCATGAAGCTCATGGCTTTGCCCAATTTGTGCTCCATTGATTTCGGTCAAGGTCCTCCAAGTTTGATCTTCAAGCTCCAAGCTTGGTTTGTGATTCCATACTCAAGGGTTTGTTTCCCTATCACCTTTGGATGACTCCTAATGTGTGCTAGCACTCTTGAAAAATTGCCATAATTTTTCATTTCCCCTTGTTGAACTTTTGGCCATGAAAGAAATGGAGAAGGAGAGAAAAGGCTTCCAAAGCCGAAAATGGGAGAGGAGGGAGAGAGAGAGAAAAATGAGTTGGTTGTGTTAGTTGTTTGATTTCTAAAATCAAATAAATGATATACCATAAATTTTTGAATTTCCAAATCCAAAAAGGTACATGGCATTTAAGCCTTCCAACCACCACCATCAATCAAAAGTGACTAGACATCATATCACTCAAACTGACAAGACATCTATCAATTGAATGACTAATGATTTGACGCTTGATGTGACTTGTGGGCCGCACTTGAATTCGACTCTCGGGCTCAGGTTCGCTAATTCCGAATTAACGAATTTTCCGTTGCGACGTAATTAAATCAAATTTAGTTAAATAATTATGCCTAGCAAAATTACTACTCATGTCGCTAACGAATTAATTCTAAATTAACTCATTCGCTCGAATTAAAATCTAATTTTAATTCCGCGTCGAAATCCAATTTCGTATAATATATCGAATATATTATTTTATCGATTAATTCCAAATTAATCGTTCTCTCTCTTTAGATAATATTTTATCCCAGATAAAATATCTTCGTAATTAATCCCAGATTAATTTTCTCTCTCTTATAATTAATCCCATATTAATAAAGTACGAGTCATACGTCATCGGTGAATCTTCGAGAAGTGACCCATGAGATCCCCGGATATGTTGGCAGTAAATTCGGTCGTTGGACTATCCGAACACGTACGTACTTAGTACTACATTTTTACCGATTTACAAGACATTGTTGGCTTCTAGCAAAGCACCGTGCATACCCAATTCTCCAGAAATATTCTTAAAGGAATATATAATCTTTATCAAGCGTAGTATACGTAGTATTGCGTATTACGATCCAGTATCAGATGCCACGAGCTATGCCTGGGGCTGGAATTGTGTCTGCCCCGTACGAAGCACATATCGGATCTCTGGTAACTAGTCTCTATAATCGGATAATCATGACCTAGTCATATTATCCCGATGACTGCAGTACATAAGAGCACCAGTTCCGTATCCTACGTGATCATCATCTCCACTATGACTGGAGTGATACTTCTGTATTGACATCATACCCAATACACTACGATTCTCAATATACCCAGAAGAGGCGTACACAGAACTTGTTAAAGCCCTGGATGACCAAAACCAAAGTATATTGATTGTCGCAAGTATTAACGGTGCAAGTCTCTGGTTAAGACCAAATACACCTACCCTGATTCGGACTTCCACAGACACATAGTCATACTACCAATGGAATTCCGATGGGTCTATCCAGAGCAAAGCTGTTTCCGTACCATCGGTAAACACAACCTCCTATTACATTTGCATGAGTATCCAATACCCAAATATATGATAACTATGTCGTTATGCTCCCGCAACGCGTACAAGTGTAATACTAGTTTATTCCGCATTATCGATGTCCAATCTCGATAATACTAAGACTAGTGATATTTAATGATTAAACCTTCGTGGATTGATACTGTCTCATATCATCTCAATCCGGAACTAATCATAAGGACCTTTTATCATTTATATATCTTGGTAATCTAATTACAAATGATAAAAGAGCAATTTCCTTTGTCACATAGTTAATTTGTACAACAACACCATGATCTGTACAAATAGTGATGTTATGGGTCATAATTGTCCAACAATCTCCCACTTGGCCTATAGCCAATCACTCAAGTGTCCTACACCCGAACTATGTACGGTTCGCTCAAACTTCTGCTGAGAAAATGCTTTCGTCAGCGGATTTGCAGTGTTATCATCTGATGCAATTTATTCGATCATCGCATCGCCACGATGTACGATCCGAACGAATCAGATGAATATTTGAAGTATATATCTGGATTGTTGATGAGACCATTAATTGTTTAGCATGTTCTGTAGCCTAGCTCAGCTGCTAACAGAACTACTCCTAATTTGATTAGGATTATTATCAATCCAAAAGGGTTCTATTGATGCCTCAGCTGCAGCAATATTCTGCTTTTGTTGTTTATTCAGCAACAGTATCTTGCTTGGAAGATTTCCAGCTCACTGTTCTGTTATTCAAACTATATAGTACCTTTATTACGACTTATAGTCGTTTTATCGGTTAGGAAACTTGCAGCAGTGAACCCAGTCACTTCAAGTTCTCATTCTCTATAGTATAAGAAAGTATCATTGGATCATCAAAGATACTTAAAGATGTTCTTAAAGTGACTATCACTTGGATTGGCCTTATTGTGACTCCATATGCTCAAAGCATATGAGACACCAGGTCGTGTACATTTTTCAATGTACGAGTTCTCGGAGAGTGGCAACAACTTTTAGATCTATCCCAGTAGATCCTTATTCCTAGAATAAAGGTTGTATCTCCAAAGAATTCTACGGAGAATTTTCATAAAAGCCAAGCTTTCACCGACTGTATTATGGGAATGTCATTTCCAAGAAATGATATGTCATCATTATATAGGACTTTCACTATTAGTGCGCTCCCACTAACCTTCTTATATACACAAGAATCATCTCCGTTTTGAATTAAATCATATACCATTATGATTACATCAAAACGATAATTCCAAGAACGCAATGCTTGCTTCAATCCATAAATGGATCGAATTAACTTGTAAACCTTGTTTGCTCATTTTTGTACGACAAAACCATCAGGATGTTGTAAACATCCTCCAAAAGGTTTCCGTTTAAGGAAAGCGATTTTGACGTTCAGCTGCCATATTTCATGAATGAAACATGCAGCATCAGCAAGCATTATCCAAATGGATTTAACCATGGCAACAGGTAAAAGGTTCCGTCGTAATCGACACAATGTTGATAACGATACCTTTTCGCTACAAGCCTAGCTTAGTACGTTGGTATGTTGCCTTCCATGTATGTCTTCCTTGAAGACTTATATAGTACCAATAGGCACAATGCCTTCCGGTACAACAACCAGTGTCCAAACTTGGTTGGTATACATGGAATCCATTTCGGACATCATGACACTTTTCCATAATAGGGAGTCGATACCTTGTATCACTTCCTCATACGTAGTCAGTTCGTGTTCCTTAATAAGATTGACATCTTTATGAGGTGAGATCAGAAACCCATACCTCCCAGGTTATTTTCTGACTCTCTTTGACTATCGCGGTTCTTGTGTATTAGAAGATTATTGGTATAGTTTCATCTTTGATGAGCTATTTATGTTCCATTAAGGAATCGGTGCCTGGAATAGTATTACTCTGATTTTCATCGAGTTTTACTTCCCTCCCACCTACCACTGCATATAAGTATTCCTCTTGGGAAAACCGCATGGTGAGCAACAATTACATTGTTCTATTGTGAGTTGTATAAGTACTATACTTTGGTTACCCTAGGATAACCTACAACTTAGGCACTTATCCGATTTGGGTTCTAGTTTGGTATCATCTAAACATATGCCTAGCATTCCCAAATCTTCAGGAATGAGAAAACCCAGTTTCTTTCATGTTCATATCTAATATAAAGTCTGTCAAACAGATTTTTATGGAACCTTATTCAAAATAAATTTTGCACTGTTTAATGGGTATCCTTTGAAGGAAATGGTAGCTCAGAGCGACTCATGATTAACCTTATCATGTCCAACAAAATTTGGTCTCTCCGTTTGGACACACCGTCAAATTGACGTGTTCTGGGAGGAGTCCTCGTTGAAAGAATACTATACTCTTTCAAGTATTTGAGAAACTTATTGCTTAAGTATTTTCCATCATGGTCTAACCGTGATGGTTTTAATACTTTAGCCGGTCTGTCTGTCTACTTCGTGTCGAAACTCTTTGAATTCATCAAAAGTTTCCGATCCGTGTTTCACAAGAAACACATAACCATAATGCGATGCAACATCCGTAAAGGTTTCAAAGTATTCATATCCACCTCTAGCCTAGCTAGACATGGACCCACTTACGTCACTATAAACGAGGGCTAACAGATCGGTGGCATTTGCACTTTTACCAAGTAAAAGGTATTTCAGGCACTTTGCCTAATAAACTAGATTCGTAGACATTATTTGAATAGAATCAAATTCGTCCTAGTATCCACTCTCTGAAAGTGTGGATATACAAGTCTTGTTAATTGTGTCCCAGACAACAATGCCACAAATAAGTCTCATCTGATTAAATCAGTTTGAGCTATTTGTTTGTCCTGTTATACGTTTGAGATTTATTTATATTCAAAATATAAATACTGTTATTTACATCTCATGTGTTTATCTCAATATCATCTTTATAAAATAAAACACTTTAGTGTTCTAGAATATAAAGGTATACCCGCAACGGGTTAAACCCTGATATAGAGATAATTTTTCTAGTCAAACTAGTTACATTCTAACAGTTTCCTAATTTAAGTACATACCCGAAGGGTAGTTCCTAAACTTAGGTTTCTACGGTTAAAACAGTGACTGTCGTCTCATTTCCGACTCGTAAATAAATCTCAACTGAGGTCAGTATCCTGCTTATCAGCAGATTCTGCACACCAATACTTATATTAATATACCACATCCAGTATCTAAAATCTAATTTTAATACTAGTAGTGAACATGTTGATGACAAACATATTTGAAGTCGGAGCCTTGCCCGTCTTCAATTCCTTCATGTATGCCTTGTCCATACGGCAGTCACGCTTCCAGTGACCCCGTTTTCCACAGTTTAGGCAGACATTTTGGGATATGTCCTATGTCTTCCCAGAAGATTATAATGATTTTGCCTTTGCCCATTTTCCACACCCAATAAGCCTTTGGCCAAGCCTTGGCCTTCTGGGATGTCGAAGTAAGATGCGCCTTGTGCTTCTTGCCCTATTGCAAACTCTAGCTTTGTCTCCTTGAGTATAGCCATTAACTCTCCAAGATTTTTCTATTGCAATTTGTACTTCTAAGATCTAAGGATAGATCTATGAAGATCCTTCAATTTCAATATCATACTATAAAGATCTAATCCTTAGTTCTGACTAAGAAATTAAGGAGTCTTTGCGGCAAGCTTAAAGGATTGAGCACTAAAGTTATCATCACATGAATATTCCAAATATCATGTTCTACTATTTGCTCAATTCCGGGCTTAGGCTTGAGACGTCACTCTATCAAATAAAGTAACTTCTCGGTTCTCAGGACTATCCTGAGATATTACTCCCAATCTGAAAATTAAAGCCGTTTAAAAATATTTTCACCCAATATTATGTTCTAAACACTAATCTTTCAGTTATCTTGATTGCTATAGTCCAACTATCCAATCAACGATTTTAGGTACTATTTAATATAATGATTACTATAGTTTAACTATATAATCAACTATTTTTAATTGGTTTAAATTCAAATATATTGATTACTATAATCCAATTATATAATCAACTATAATTGAAGTAATTTGAATACAGTCCAACTGTTTAATTAAAACAACGATTAAATATTAGTCCAACTAATATATTAATTTATTTTGACGAAAAATTTGAAATGAGCGCGTATTGGCAAGTAACTAAACGAATATTGCAAATTTAATACTTGCCTCCCACTATTTTTCGGCGAGCCTCTAACCCTCTGTGGAGTAATCGGGAAACCTTGTTTCCTAGTGGGCTAGGATCCCTTTAAATAACACACAATCTTGACTTTGGCCAACAAATTGTATGATAATTAACTAGGTAGATCTCTAAGATCAATTGGATCCCATCCAATTCCTAGATCCAGTAGGTGGACATCCAAGTCCGAAACATATATCTTATATATGCCAATATATCCAATATATTCCCTAACCTTTTTCCTCTGAATCAATTAAGCCTTGGCTTTGGCACAACAAACTTAATGATTCCAAATAAGCGGGACCCATTGACTTTGGAAAGCTTCGTAATCGATGTCGATGGACAAGAAGTGATCTTGACTTTGGCCAACAAATCACAACTTGGACAAGACACGGATATGGAACAAAGCCTTCATGATTCAAACACATCCGCGATGGACAAAGGTCTTGACTTTGGCCAATAAACCAGTGTCAATCTTGGATCTTGAGTACGAATCACTCAATGGAAGGAAAAACGCTTAATATATGTTGAGGATTTTTCGCGTAATTGGCAACCAATTAATTATCTTTGTTAAGGTCTCATCATCATACACCCTTAAACATGCATTCTAAAAATATAATAAGGCGCGTATAAATAAAATAATAATGATATGCGGATGGATACTTAACACATTTTGTTCCTAAAACAAATCTCTCCATTTCCTCTCTCCCGCTAGCACAAATATTACTTCTACCCAATTACATAACACTTCTAAAGAAACCTCATTTACATTGAGGGGAATAGGTGAGAAGAGAAATACAAAGAGTCAATAGGTAATAGGCTGGACACGCAGGTCTAATTTAATAAATTCTAAATTTATTACAATAATTTCCAAAATTGCCCTCACTCATCTAATATCCATCTGATATACATTATTCATACATCACATCCATGTATTCACACAAAGCATGTTATCAATCAATCTAATCCAATTAATTAATCTGGAATTAATGACCATCCAATGTTCAAACAACGATTTGATTTTGCGCGAGTCCGACTCGTTTTAAGAATAAGTACTCAAAGTACGAATTCTTGAATTATATTAAACTACAATATTAAATCCAATTTAATTTGTATTTAATACTAATTCTTTATTTAATTCTAAATTAAATAATTACACTTTTAATGAGCCTTTACGACTTAGATTCTAAATCTAATCGTTACGGGTCTCAAAGCCCGATTAACATCCAATATCAATTTAATTAAAGTCCAATGGGCTTTCAATTAATTTCTAAAGGCTTGGACTTTGGTCAACATGGGTCAAACCCAAATACCAAAGCCCATTTAAGGAATCACCCTTATTTGCCAAGAAACCAATTTAGGCCCATTAGGCCAAATTAAAATATTAAAGGTCCATTTAATTATATTTGGACTTTATGGATATGGTTTTGGGCCCAATTGGATCCAACCAATTAACCCAACCCAAACTTGGCCCAACCAAGCCCATTAAGCCCAAATACAACTTTACAAGCCCAATTCCAAATTTGGCCCAATTAATTAAATTACAAAATTCCAAATTTCACAATTAAATTAATCTAAGTGTATAGCCATGATTAATTAACCAAATTAACATTTCCAAAATACCAATTTGCATAATTAATCATGCTAATTATCATCAACACATGTCCAACATAATTGAATCAAAAAATCATATCATTTTCCATGCTACTAGTCACGGCAATTGTAGGGTTTATTGTTCGATTCCTAATTCAATCCAATTAAATCCTAAATCAACATTTCCCAAGTGTTTCAAACTCATCCAATGATTCAAAAAAAAAAAATTACCATGACTTTTAGGGTAGTCCAACATTCGGCCAAGCCTACTAATTAGGGAAAATTTGATCCAATTCAATTTTTATCAAATTGATCATGCATAACACTATGTTATCATCATTCAAACATATTCCAACAATCAATTTCATTAAAGCATGCTCAAATCAATTTTACCCTAATTTTACCCTAATCAAATTTCATGCTTAAATTATGGCTCTGATACCATTGTTGGGTTTCTAAGGTCAAACCAAGATCGATTTAAGCATTTATAAGTGTGAATACGACAAAGTTAAGTTGCAGAAATACTTACAATGATCGGATTTTGCCACAATTTTTCATTTCCCCTTGTTGAACTTTCGGCCATGAAAGAAATGGAGAAGGAGAGAAAAGGCTTCCAAAGCCGAAAATGGGAGAGGAAGGAGAGAGAGAGAAAAATGAGTTGGTTGTGTTAGTTGTTTGATTTCTAAAATCAAATAAATGATATACCATAAATTTTTGAATTTCCAAATCCAAAAAGGTACATGGCATTTAAGCCTTCCAACCACCACCATCAATCAAAAGTGACTAGACATCATATCACTCAAAGTGACAAGACATCTATCAATTGAATGACTAATGATTTGACGCTTGATGTGACTTGTGGGCCGCACTTGAATTCGACTCCCGGGCTCGGGTTCGCTAATTCCGAATTAACGAATTTTCCGTTGCGACGTAATTAAATCAAATTTAATTAAATAATTATGCCTAGCAAAATTACTATTCAGATCGCTAACGAATTAATTCTAAATTAACTCGTTCGCCCGAATTAAAATCTAATTTTAATTCCGCGTCGAAATCCAATTTCGTATAATATATCGAATATATTATTTTATCGATTAATTCTAAATTAATCGTTCTCTCTCTTTAGATAATATTTTATCCCAGATAAAATATCTTCGTAATTAATCCCAGAATAATTTTCTCTCTCTTATAATTAATACCAGATTAATAAAGTGCGAGTCATACGTAATCGGTGAATCTTCGGGAAGCGACCCATGAGATCCCCGGATATGTTGGCAGTAAATCCGGTCGTCGGACTATCCGAACACGTACGTACCTAGTACTACGTTTTTACCGATTTACAAGACATGGTTGGCTTCTAGCAAAGCATCGTGCCTACCCAATTCTCCATAAATATTCTTAAAGGAATATATAATCTTTATCAGGCGTAGTATACGTAGTGTTGCGTATTACGATCCAGTATCGGATGTCACGTGCTAGGCCTGGGGCTGGAATTGTGTCTGCCCCATACGAAGCACATATCGGATCTCTGGTAACTAGTCTCTATAATCAGATAATCATGACCTAATCATATTATCCCTATGACTGCAGTACATAAGAGCACTAGTTTCGTATCCTACGTGATCATCATCTTTACTATGACTGGAGTGATACTTCCGTCTTGACATCACACCCAATACACTACGATTCTCAATATACCCAGAAGAGGCGTACACAGAACCTGTTAAAGCCCTGGACGACCAAAACCAAAGTATATTGATTGTCGCAAGTATTAGCGGTGCAAGTCTCAAGTTAAGACCAAATACATCTACCCTAATTCGGACTTCCATAGACACATAGTCAAACTACCAATGGAATTCCGAGGGGTCTATCCAGAGCGAAACTATTTCCGTACCATCGGTAAACACAACCTCCTATTACACTTGCATGAGTATCCAATACCCAAATATATGAGAACTATGATGTTATGCTCCCACAACGCGCAAAAATGTAATACTAGTCTATTCCGCATTATCGATGTCCAATCTCGATAATACTCAACTAGGGATATTTAATGATTAAACCTTCGTGTATTGATACAGTCTCATATCATATCAATCCGGAACTAATCATAAGGACCTTTTATCATTTATATATCTTGGTAATCTAATTACAAATGATAAAAGAGAAATTTCATTTGTCACATAGTTAATTTGTACAACAACACCATGATCTGTACAAATAGTGATGCTATGGGTCATAATTGTCCAACATTATTCATTTCTGGTTTTCGCAGGAATTTGATTTCTGTTACTAAACTTTTGGATCATATTTATTTTGTTTCTTTTAATAGCAATTTGGTTATTATTGGTAGAAATGGATTAACCAAATGCACAGGTGTAACATCCCCGATCTGGGAAATGTTACCGGCAGGGGATAGCAGTACTAACCCCATAAGCCTCTGACTTTTCAACTAAAATTCTTTGCTATTAATCTATCTAAATGCAAGATCACACACAAGGGCCATAGCCCAACTCAATCGACATAAAATACTTTCATTACTTATAACTGCGTACTCACTATGCTTCTTTTACAACACTTAAATGAATCATTATAATGACTTATACAATTCTAATGCATATATGCAACTCTATTTAACTCTGACTGAACTATATGCTGGTGGAATCCATCCCTGGTTACTGCATCAGTATCCATCCTCCCGAGCTTGTCCTCCTGGAATCCCTACAAAACAATAAAGACTGGAGGGGGATTAGATCGCTATATGATCTAAGTGAGTGGACTAAAAACTGAGAACTGATATAAAAATCTTTTAGTTTTAAAACCCTGCTTCCAAAATATTTTTATATGAAAACTTATTATTCCAAGACTTCGTATTAAAGAAAACGTCCTTTAAAACACTGTTTTCTGAAAGCTATTTACCAAAGTCTGATTTTTGAAAACTGTTTACTGAAATATGATTTCTGAAAACTAAATACTGAAAATCTGAAAACATTATACTGAAAATCTGAAATCTGAAAACTGCTCTACATCCAGGACCATGACTCAACTGGAAGTACTCTATGCCCAGGACCACAACTCAACTGGGCATCTCTGTAGCTGGTGGTGCCCTACGTCCAGGACAACAGCTCAACTGGCAACGTAGAGCCCTACACCCAGGATAAACAGCTCAACTGGCAGTGTAGCCACCATTAGAACTGGGGGTGCAGATCAATGCTACCACCCAAGCTCTGTAATCAGGATTTCGGGGATCTGTCAACCCTAGTCCTGCTCGAGGATCTGAGAGCGTCCCCTCATTCCTCCACTTGTGCACATTGTTGGTTTCTAGATTAGGTCCCAAGATCATGAAATCAAGCAATGAAACACATGAATACACATCAAATGAGGTGCGGAATATACTCACAATGAACAGATTTTGCAACGCCATGAACACGAGTATTCAAGCCTCTCAAACTCGCGGCAGTGAAGCTTCTCCATGCAATGGACTGCTCGGTTTGGCTGTGAAACCCATTGATGACTCCATTGAAGCTCCAAGCTTCAAGCTCCAAAAATGAATTCCAAGCTCACGAAATGGCTGCCCTAACACCTTAAGATGACTCATGGTGTGTGCTAGCACCTTTGTTTTGCAACAAACAACTTATTGCTTCTCCTTTTACTCGGCAGAAACAGAGATGGAAAAAGAAGAAAATGGGGCTCTTAGACCGTAAGGGAGAGAGAAGAGGGAAAGAGGTAATACCGAAAATAGGAGAGAGAAAATGAAAAGAGTAAATAGGTTTTATATTTTCCAAAAATAATAAAACCATTTACCAATTTTCAAAACACAAAAAATTCAAAAGCAAAAAGCATAATTAATGCTTTCAGCTACCACATCAATCAATCACTCAAATTGTCACATCACTCAAAGTGACATGTGATTTGACGCTTGATGTAACTAGCGATTTGACGCTTGATTTGACTTGCGTGCCGCACTCGAATTCAAAATGCGAATGCGCTCGCAAATAATCTCGGGCTCAGGTTCGCTAATTCCAATTAACGAATTTTCCGTTGCGACGTAATTAAACGATTACGCCTAGCGAAATCACTATTCACGTCGCTAAAGAATTAATTCTAAATTAACTCGTTCGCCCGAATTAAAATCTAATTTTAATTCCGCGTCGAAATCCAATTTCTTATAATATATCAAATATATTATTTTATCGATTAATTCCAAATTAATCGTTCTCTCTCTTTAATTAATATTTTATCCCAGATAAAATATCTCCCTAATTAATCCCAGATTAATTTTCTCTCTTTCTAATTAATCCCAGATTAATTAAAGTGCGAGTCATACGTCATCGGTGGACCATCATCTCCATATGACTGGAGTGATACTTCCGTCTTAACATCACACCCAACACACTACGATTCTCAATATACCCAGCATTGGCGTACACAGAACCTGTTAAAGCCCTGGACGACCTCAACCAAAGTATATTGATTGTCGCAAGTATTAGCGGTGCAAGTCTCAGGTTAAGACCAAATACACCTACCCTGATTGCAGACTCCCATAGACACATAGTCATACTACCAATGGGATTCCGCAGGGGTCTATCCAGAGCGAAGCTATTTCCCGTACCATCGGTAAAACACAACCTCCTATTACACTTGCATGAGTATCCTATACCAAAATATATGAGAACTATGTTGTTGTGCCCTCACAACGCGCACAAGTGTAATACTAGTCTTTTACGTATTTATCGATGTCCAATCTCGATAATACTCTGACTAGGGATATTTAATGATTTATCCTTCGTGGACTGATACTGTCTCATATCATTCTCCGTCCAGGAACAAATCACAGGGACCTCCTATCATTTAGGTGATCTAATCACAAATGATAAGAGTACAATCTCCTTTGTCACATAGTTAATTTGTACAACAACACCATGATCTGTACAAATAGTGACGCTATGGGTCATAATTGTCCAACAATCTCCCACTTGGCCTATAGCCAGTCACTCGAGTGCTTGACACCCGAACTATGTATAGTTGGCTCAAACTGCTGAGAAAAGCTTTTCGTCAACGGATTTACATGATTATCATCTGATGCGATTTATTCGATCATCACATCGCCATGATGTATGATCCGAACGAATCAGATGATTATCAAAGTAAGTATCTGGATCGTCGATGAGACCATTAATTCTTTAGCATGTGCTGACGCCTAGCTCAGCTGCTAACAGAACTATATCTAATCTAATTAGATTTATTATCGACCCAAATGGCTTCTACTGCTGCCTCAGCTGTAGCAATAACCCACATTTGTTGTTTATTCGGTAACAGTATATTGCTTGGAAGATTTCTAGCTCACTGTATCGTTATTCTATTGTATAGTACATTTGTTATGACTTATAGTCGTTATCATGAAAGCCAAGCTTTCACCGATTATATTATGGGAATATCATTTCCAAGAAATGATATATCATCATTACTCAGGACATTCACTGTCAGTGCGCTCCCACTAACCTCCTTATATACACAAGAATTATTTTCGTTTTGAATTAAATCATAAACTATTATGATTAAATCAAAACGACAATTCCAAGAACCTAATGCTTGCTTCAATCCAAACATGGATCGAATAACCTGCAAACCAAGTTTGCTTGTTATAGTACGACAAAACCAACAGGATGTTGTAAACATCCTCCAAAAGGTTTCCGTTAAGGAAAGCAGTTTTGGCATTCAGCTGCCACATTTCATAAATGAAACATGCAGCATCAGCAAGCATTGTCGAAATGGATTTACCATGGCAACATGTAAAAGGTTTCGTCGTAATCAACACAATGTTGATAACTCTACCTTTTCGCTATAAGCCTAGCTTAGTACGTTGGTATGTTGCCATCCATGTATGTCTTCCTTGAAGACTTATTTAGTACCAGTAGGCACAATGCCTTGCGGTACGTCAACTAGTGTCTAAACATAGTTTATATACATGGAATCCATATCGGACATTATGACACTTTTCCATAATAGGGAGTCGATACCTTGTATCACTTCAACATACGTAGTCAATTGGTATACCTCAATAAGATAGACATCTTTATGAGGTGAGATCAGAAACCCATACCCCAGGTTGTTTTCTGATTCTCTCCGACCTACGTGGTTCTTGTGTATTCGAAGATTATTGGAATAGTTTCATCCTTGATGAACTATTTGTGTTCCATTAAGATTCGGTGCTAGGAATAGTATTACTCTGATTTTCATCGAGTTTTACTATCCTCCCGCTTACCACTGCATATCGGTATTCCTCTTAGGAAAACCGCATGGTGAGCATTAATCTAATCGTTCTCTCGTGAGTTGTATAAGTACAATATTTATGGTATCCCTAGGACAACCTACAATTGGCACTTATCCAATTTGGGTTTAAGTTTGGTATCATCCAAACGTATGCCTAGCATACCCAAATTATTCCGGAATGTGAAACCCATTTTATTTCCGGTTCATATCTAATATGATATCTGTCAAACAGATATTATGGAACCTTATTCTAAATAAGTTCTTGCACTGGTTAAAGCTTATCCGTTGAAGGAAATGGTAGCTCAGAGCGACTCGTGATTAACCTTATCATGTCTAACAAAATTTGGTTAATCATATTCGGACACACCGTCAAACTGACCTGTTCCGGGAGGAGTCCTCATTGAAAGAATACTATACTCTTTCAAGTATATGAGAAACTTATTGCTTAAGTATTTTCATCATGGTCAAACCGTGATGGTTTAATACTTTAACTGATCTGTTTGTCTATTTCGTGTCGAAACTGTGAAAGTTTCCGATTTATGTTTCAAAAGAAACACATAACCATACGCGATGCCACATCCGTAAAGGTCACGAAATATTCATATCCACATCTAGCCTAGCTAGACATGGGCCCACTTGCTTCACTATGAACTAGGGCTAACAGATCGGTGGCATTGGAACTTTTACCAAGTAAATAGTATTTTAGGCACTTTGCCCAATAAACTAGATTCGTAGACTTTATTTGATTGGAATCAAATCAGTCCTAGTACCCACTCTTCAAAAGTGTGGATATACGAGTCTTGTTTAATTGTGTCCCTGACAACAATGCCACATACAAGTTTCAACCTGATCAAATCAGTTTGAGCTATTTGTTTGTCATGTTATACGTGTTAGATTTATTTATATTCTAAATATAAATTCTGTTATTCACATCTAATGTGTTTATCTCAATATCATCTTTATATAATAAAACACTTCAGTGTTCTAGAATATAAAGGTATATCTGCAACGGATTATACGCGATATAGAGATAATGTTTCTAGTCAAACTATTTACATTATAACAGTTTCTTAACTTAGGTACACACCCGAGGGTAGTTCCTAAATTTAGGTATCTACGGTTAAAACAGCGACTTTCGTCCCGTTTCGTATTTCGCAGATAAATCTCAATTGATGTCAGTATCATGTTCAAAACAGATTATGAACATCAATATATATTTATATATATTATGTATCACACTAAGTATTTAAATCTAATTTTAATACTAGCTGTGAACATAATTATGACAATCATATTTGAAGTCAGAGCCTTGCTCGTCTTCAATTCCTTCTTGGGATATGTCATTTTATCTTCCTAGAAGATTATAATGATTTTGCCTTTGCCCTTTTTCACACTCCAAAAGCCTTTGGCCAAGCCTCGGGTTTCTAGAATATCGAAGTAAGGTGCGCCTTGCGCTACTTGCCTAATTACAAAATTTGACTTTGTCTCCTTAAGAATAGTCATTAATTCTCCAAGAAATATTTATTACAATTTAGTATTTCAAGAGATATAAAATAGATCCATGAAAATCCTTCAATTTCATTATCATACTTTAAGGATCTAATCCTTAGTTCTGATTCAGAAATTAAGGAGTCTACTTGACAAGTATAATGGATTAAGCACTAAAGTTATCATTACATGAATATTCAAAATATCATGTTCCACTTATTTGTCTTAACTCCTTGCTTAGGCTTATATATATTTTTTATCAAATAAAATAACTTATTATTTTCCAGGACCATCCTGAAATTATTCCCAATTTGAAAATTAAAGTCGTTTAAATACATTTTCACCCAGGATTATGTTTTAAACACTAATCTTTTAATTATATCTTGATTCTAATAGTCCAACTATTTAATCAACGATTTGCGGTACTATGTATTATATTGATTATTATAGTCCAACTATATAATCAAATATAATTAAAAATCAATTAACCTCAATTACATTGATTACTATAATCTAATTATAAAATCAACTGTAAATTGAAATTAATTAATTCAAATATATTGATTAATATAATCCAATTATATAATCAATTATAATACAGTCCAACTGTTAATTAAAACAACAATTTAAATATTAGTCCAACTAACATTTAATCTAACGACGAAATAATTTGAATGAGCGCGTATGGAAAGTAATTGAACGAATATTGGAAATTCAATTTTTGCCTCCCACTATTTTTCGGCGAGCCTCTAACCCTCCGTTGAGTACTCGGGAAACCGTGTTTCCTAGTGGGCTAGGATCCCGTTAAATATCAGACAATCTTGACTTTGGCCAACAAATTGTATGATAATTAACTAGGTAGATCTTTAAGATCAATTGGATCCAATCCAATTCCTAGATCCGGTAGGGGGACATTCAAGTCCGAAACATATATCTTATATATGTCAATACATCCAATGTATTACCTAACCTTTTTTCCTCTGAATCAACTAAGCCTTGGCTTTGGCATAACAAACTTAGTGATCCCAGTCAAGCGCGACCCATTGACCATGGAAAGCTTCGTAATAAATGTCGATGGACAAGAAGTGGTCTTGACTTTGGCCAACAAACCACAACTTGGACAAGACACCGATATGGAACAAAGCCTTCGTGATTCAAACACATCTTCGACAGACAAAGGCCTTGACTTTGGCCAACAAACCAATGCCGTCTCGGATCTTGAGTAAGAATCACTCAATGGAAGGAAAGACGCTTAATATTTGTGAGGGTTTTTCGCGTGCAAATTGGCAACCAATTTATTATCTTTGTTAAGGTTCATCATCATACACCCTTAAACATGCATTCTAAACACATAATAAAGCGCATATGATAAAATAATAATGATATGCGGATGGATACTTTACATTGATCCTAGATCAAATCTCTCACTTTCTCTCTCCCGCTAGCACATGTATTTACTTCTACTACCCGTTACACTACACTTCTAAAGAAACCTCATTTACTTTGAGGGGAATAGGTGAGAAGAGAATACAAAGAGTATAGAGGTGATAAGGCTGGACACGCAGGTCCAATTAATAAATCAAAATTATTACAATTTCTAAAATTGCCCCCCCACCCATCTAATATCCATCTGATATACATTATTCATGCATTGCAACCATGTATTCACGCAAGCATGTTATCAATCAATCTAATCCAATTAATTAATCTGATAATTAGTGATCATCCAATGTTCAAACAACGATTTGATTTTGCTCGAGTCAAACTCGTTTTGCGAATAAGTACTCAAATTACGAATTCTCGAATTAAATTAAACTACATAATTAAATCCAATTCAATTTTTATTTAATATTAATTCACTATTTAATTCCAAATTAAATATTACACTTTATTAATAAACCTTTTACGATTTAAATTCCAAATTCAATCGTTACGGGTCTCACAGCCCGATTAACATCCAATGTTTATTTAATTAAAGTCCAATGTGCTTTTAATTAATTTCTTTAAGGTGTGGACTTTTGGTCAACTCGGGTCAAACCCAATAACCAAAATCCAATCCGGGATTTACCCCATAAGCCCAGAAATCAATTTTGGCCCATTAGGCCCAATTAAATAATTAAGGTCTATTAAGTCATAATTGGACTTTATGGATTCGGTTTTGTGTCTAATTGGATCCAACCAATTTGTCTAAACCGATCTTTGTACAACAAAGCCCAAAAGCCCAATTACAACCTATAAGGCCCAAATCCAATTTTAAGCCCAATTAATTAACTTATAAAATTCCAAATTCTATAATTAAATAACCTAAGTGTAATATACAATTAATCAACCAATTAACATTTCTAAAACATCAATTAGCCTAATTAATCATGCATTTCAATAACAAATAGTGTCCAACACAATTCAATCAAAATCAAACCCAATTTACATGCTTAGAGTCTCGGCAATTATGGGTTTTTCCAATCCGATTCGGTTTCAATCCAATTGAATCCACAATCATTATTTCCCAAATCAATTCAACTCATCCAATGAATCAAAAAACAAAAATCACCATGAATTTTATTTCTCAAAGAATTCGGCCAAGCCATAATTTGGGGAAAAATTGTCCAATTCAAAATTCAATCCAATTAAACCTCAAATCAACATTACCCAATTGTTTTAAGTCATCCAATGATCAAACAAACAAAATTACCAAGACATTAGGGCTCTCAAATTTTCGGACAAGCCTAAACTTTTGGGGAAAATTTGATCCAACCAAATTTCTTGAAATTGATCATGCACAACTTCAATTCAACCTCATTCAAGCATACTTAATCAAACAATTCAATCAATTCATGCTCAAATCGAGTTTACCCAATTTTAAACCCTAAAATTTTCATGTTTGATCAAAGCTCAAGATACCATTGTTGGTTTCTAGATTAGGTCCCAAGATCATGAAATCAAGCAATGAAACGCATGAATACACATCAAAGGAGGTGCGAAATATACTCACAATGAACGGATTTTGCAATGCGATGAACAAGAGTCTTCAAGCCTCTCAAACTCGCGGCAGTGAAGCTTCTCCATGCAGTGGACTACTCGGTTTGGGCTGTGAAACTCCTCCAAGAATTCGGCCATTGATGATTCCATTGAAGCTCCAAGCTTCAAGCTCTAAAAATGAATTCCAAGCTCACGAAATGGCTGCCCTAACACTTTAGGATGACTCATGGTGTGTGCTAGCACCTTTGTTTAAAACAACTTATTGCTTCTCCTTTAACTCGGCAGAAACAGAGATGGAAGAAGAAGAAATGGGTCTCTTAGACCGTAAGGGAGAGAGAGGAGGGAAAGAGGTAATACTGAAAATGGGAGAAAGAAAATGAAAAGTGTAAATGGGTTTTATATTTTCCAAAAATAATAAAACCATTTACCAATTTCAAAACCAAAAAATTCAAAGCAAAAAGCATAATTAATGCTTTCAACTACAACATCAATCAATCACTCAAATTGTCACATCACTCAAAGTGACATGTGATTTGACGCTTGATGTGACTAGCGATTTGACGCTTGATTTGACTTGCGTGCCGCACTCGAATTCGAAATGCGAATGCGCTCGCAAATATCCCGCTCGGGCCGGGTTCGGTAATTCCAACAAATTAACAAATTTTCTTTTGCGACGTAATTAAACGATTACGCCTAGCGAAATCACTATTAACGTCGCTAACGAATTAATTCTAAATTAAATCTCGTTCGCCCGAATTAAAATCTAATTTTAATTCCGCGTCGAAATCCAATTTCTTATAATATATCAAATATTTATTTTAATCGATTAATTCCAAATTAATCGTTCTCTCTCTTTAATTAATATTTTATCCCAGATAAAATATCTCCGTAATTAATCCCAGATTAATTTTCTCTCTCTCTCTAATTAATCCCAGATTAATTTTCTCTCTCTCTCTAATTAATCCCAGATTAATTAAAGTGCGAGTCATACGTCATCGGTGAATCTTCGGGAAGCGACCCATGAGATCCCCGGATATGTTGGCAGTAAATATGGTCGTCGGACTATCCGAACACGTAAGTACCTCGTACTAAGTTTGTACCGATTTACAAGACAAGGTTGGCTTCTAGTAAAGCGCCATGCCTACTCAATTCTCCAGAAATATCCTTATAGGAATATGTGATCTATATCAAGCGTAGTTTACCGTAGTATTGTGTATGTCGATCCAGTATCGGATGTTCACGTGCTAGGCCTGGGGCTGGAATTGTGTCTGCCCCGTACGAAGCACATATCGGATGTCTGGCAACTAGTCTCCATAATCGGATATACATGACCTAGTCATAATATCCCGATAGCTCGAGCATTTAAGAGAAAAAGTTTCGTATCCTATGTGACCATCATCTTCATATGACTGGAGTGATACTTCCGTCTTAACATCACACCCAACACACTATGATTCTCAATATACCCAGCATTGGAGTACACAGAACCTGTTAAAGCCCTGGACGACCTCAACCAAAGTATATTGATTGTCGCAAGTATTAGCTGTGCAAGTCTCATGTTAAGACCAAATACATCTACCCTGATTTCATACTTCCATAGACACATAGTCATACTACTAATGAGATTCCGCAGGGGTCTATCCAGAGCGAAGCTGTTTCCGTACCATCGGTAAAACACAACCTCCTATTACACTTGCATGAGTATCCTATACCCAAATATATGAGAACTATGTCGTTGTGCCCTCACAACGCGCACAAGTGTAATACTAGTCTTTTACGTATTTATCGATGTCCAATCTCGATAATACTCTGACTAGGGATATTTAATGATTTATCATCGTGGACTGATACTGTCTCATATCATTCTCCGTCCAGGAACAAATCACAGGGACCTCCTATCATTTATACATCTAGGTGATCTAATCACAAATGATAAGAGTGCAATCTCCTTTGTCACATAGTTAATTTGTACACAACACCATGATCTGTACAAATAGTGACGCTATGGGTCATAATTGTCCAACACACATGTCTCTGAATCCGTCAATTTCACTGTATCTCAAGTTACATACTGGGGTGAGGTTTTACCGCATGCCCCGAAAAATAATAAAATCATACTTTAAAACTTTACTGTCTAAAGCACTGTTAAAACATAACATAAAGTATAGTTTTCATGTCACAAGAGTGCTAAAAGAAATCTATCGCCCTAAGGCATAAAAATAAGTATTATCAAAACTCAAAACTCAAAACTCAAAACTTAATAAAACCATATAAAGAAGAGAGATCCACTCATAGTGCTTAGAAACTGGAAGGAATTATAATGCTTCTTCGAAGAATATCGCATTTCTGCAATGGTCTAAAAGTGATAGCTTGATCATACTTAAAAGCTATGAGATGAATTCTAGAACTAGGCTAAACTTACTAGTTTTAGGTGCGTAAAGTCGTAACTCAATATATTATGTTGTATTAGCAAGGAATGCGAGCTAAAGAACCAATTTAGGGCCCTAATGGTGATCTTAACTATGCTGGGGTGGAACTGGAACTGTCTAAGATCAATTCGGACAATTAAAAAAATGCCCAGTTTTTCTGTCACGCTTCGCGACGCAAGGGTTCTCCCCGCGTCGCGACGCGAGCACGATTTCCGATTTCTGATTTCTGCTCTATGCGAATTTTATCCAATTTCATCCATAATTCTCCATATCATTTCCATCACTCAATCCATCAATTTACACCAATTCCACACATCTAAAACTACCATATCATCATCATCAATCACTCATTTATCCAACATACAAATCATCATCTTTCATCAACTAAACTACTAATTCATCAAGAATTTAACTTTTTTCTCACTTATTAACTTTACCCATTTCCCCCCAAATCAAACAAATGAGGTCTACCATCTCATTTGGTGGCTTAAGACAAAAGGAATCACATAATCATCATCATACTCATGTTCTTTAACATTACACAATTGCCAAATCATTAAACACACCATTTAAAGAAAATGGGTCATGGGTTTTTACCTTTCTTTCCTTGCTTAAATTTTGTTCATCCTCCAAATCTCTCAAGTTCAACTTGCTTGATCATTTCCCTTCTTCTTCTTCCTTCTTCTTCCTTCTTCCTCCTTCTCTTCGTCTTCTTCTTTCCTCCTTCTTCTTTCTCATTCCTCTCACTCTCGCTTCTTCTTCTTCTTCTTCTCGGTTTTTCATTTCTTTTTCTCCATTTCGTTTTTTTATTTTTTTTTGGTAAATGGTGAATAGTTTTCCCTTATATAGTGATCCCAAAATATATTAAGAAGGTTGTAGAATAATGAAGAAAATTTGAGATTTTTCATTTTAAATATTCATCTAGAATTTAACTTGCATTTTTGACCTGATTCTGCTATGAATTTGGAAAAATGTTTAACGCGGAATTTGTAGATCTCGCTCTCATCTTTTCAAAAATATAAAATTTATAAAAATTAGAGATTATATGAAAAAGTTATGCCCAAAATACTATGGGTGGTCCAAAATAATCACGATACAGTCCCGTCCCGGGACTTCGAGAAGTTCACCGATCGTCTCCAAATTCATTTTATAAATATACTTAAGTCCCATCATAATTTATTTTACATGCCTTCACCTCGTACCTAATGGTATCTTTGTAAGCAGTAATAAGAACTACCGGTTGTTACAAATTCTCCCCCCCTTAAATAGGATTCGTCCCCGAATCCTCTCTGGAGTCTACTCGTGATCTTCTTAACTTCATGAATATTCAAAGATGCTATTGAACTTAATATTTTTGTCGCTAACTTTTGTTGACTACTAGGTCTTTTCTCTTTTCTCTTTCCTAAGTCCTCGTTCTGAAACATTTTTTGCTGAGTACTTTTGACTATTGTCCCTCTGTTCTTTCGTTGTACCTTATATTCCTTATCTCTAAGAGTCCTTCCTTATAGACTTTCACTTATGCCTCATGATTCCTTAACACGAGCAAACTCTTAATAGCTAGTTTCTTGGTTCTCACTGAGGATTCTAATATCTAATACCAATACCTAATATTTCTCCATTCCACTTGTCCAACTTAACCTTAACATTATTTCCTATCTTGGTTGTATCTCATCGATTTCTCTCTTCTAATCTTTTCCTTGTACTCCTATATTATTTACTTCATGCTATCGACTACTATAGACTTCATTGGTCTATTCTGTCCTTCTTACTTGGATTTCTTTCTTCTTATATCAATCATTGCCTTCGACTATCATTTGACTACTATCTTACCTCATCAACTTTCTTTCTAATTCTCAATAGCTTCATTCGTTCTTTCTTGGACCATAATTGTAGATATCAACTCCTTGATTTTCCTTTACCATTCTTTTATATTCATTCGTCGTCTATACTCTATTGGATACTAGAATGTCTTCTCTTTATTAATTTCTATACCATGGTGAATTCATTTTCTTGATCCTGCTTCATACCACACCTCTTGTCAACGCTTAATTAACATTTCCTCTTCAATTTGCTATAATATCTTAACAATTTTATCTTACAGTACTAGTATCAGTTAACCTTTTGCTTTACTCTTTCGCTTCGTTCTATGTCTAAATTCACTATAGGTCATACTTCTTGTTTCTTTACTCGAAGGATACTCATCCTCATCTGCCCTAGGTTATCCTTAACGTTGTACTTTACATTCTTATTGTATGCTTATCTAGTGGTCCTTTTCTTTGTTACCATGTTTTCAAGTTTTCCTTTTATTTCTCTTTCTTAGGCTATTTTGCTTTCTTATTTCATATTCTAATTGTTACTGTTCTTTCATATTCTGGGGTATCTCAAGGTTACACTTCAGGTTCGCCTTTGTTACTGACATCGATCGAGGGTTGGGAGGGTTGGGGGTTAATCTCAAACTCTTGGTGTTTTGATGACACGCGTCCTTTGCCTGGAGCTCTCGTAAATACATGTCTGACGTCTTTTCCTTCACTGAGTTTCATCCTTAAAACTTTTCTGATTTACCTCTTCTTATCCTTACTCCAAATCACTTGTCAATCAATTACTCTGCATCACGTACCAGGTTCTTCGAGAAGCATATTCCTTAATGATTTTCCTTATACTGTGTCTTCACTACTTTATATTACTTAACTTTTTGCGGTTACTCTGTTCTTTCCTAAGGACTCATTCTGCTGTGAGGTTTTTTCTTATTCTAGTTTCTCAAATCCTCACTCCTTAACTCTCTTGGAAACTCTATTTACTTCAACTCTTAAAGGCATTTTTTTTACTAAATCTTTAATTCAAATATTATTCTTCCTTCCTAAAACTTTCTTTTTACCCAATGCCATAAGTCATTTCATGGTTTGTCTAATCTTATCATTTGCTCCCCTTCACTAGTTCTTTTCTTTACTAAGCTCTAGGGTTTCATAACTATTATCGATTCTTTACGCTATCACTTCCTCATTATGTTATCTTGTGCCCAAAATATACTAAATTCCCTTGTTACTTATCACAATTCCCATACCATTGGAAATTCTATTTCCTTATTATATTCCTTACTATTAAGAATAACTGTGAATCATATCTCTATTTGTTTTTTTGAATCTCAACATCCAGTTTTTTCTATAAACCTTGATTTGATCACTTTTTCTATTATATTATCCATAGTAGTACTCTCATCATTTTTAATTATCTCCAACTTCATTGGTGTAATCTCATATCCTTCTATGAATCTCTACTATCTCGGGCTTCCCTGAGGGGCTTAAGGCCTTTAGTCTGTTTGCGAACTTCTACTAGTCTAACAAGTCTTATTTGAATTACCTTGTTTTGTGCTATTCTAGGTTTTGTTCTTTTATCCTCAAAATTTCTTAATATTTCTTCTAGGTGGTCTACCTCTCAAGGCTCTTTTTATTTCTTGAAGTGTACTTTCGTTGAGTCTTTTTACGGTTCTTTTTCTTTATGACTCGGGAAGCTTCTTTGTCCTTGCTCATGTAATATAGGTATGAGATGGACTCTGTCAGGATAGCTGCCTTAACTGGTATCTCGATGAGGTGAAAATCTGGGTAAGTATTGGGTCTTATGGATAAGAAATAATATCTATTGTTTCATTCGCCACTAGAGAATTTGAAGACTTGATAATTTAAGGTTTCATCTCTGTCAGATTGCTAGGGGTAAGGTAACAAGCCGTTCTTGCTTCGCGTTTAGGGGTCTGGGTCGAATTTTGGGTGTCTGGAGTTGTCTAAATCATCTTTTGATATCTAGGTTCATTAGGGCTCTCAATACTATTCTAGGTTTCTTAATTTTGTTGTCTCTCTGGCTATTCTTCGTTACTCGGGGAAATCCATCATCTATAAGAAGATTTCAAAGACTATTGAATTTTCTTGGAAGAATTTCTTGAGTAGGAATGGAATCTTAAGTTTGCTAGGCAACTCTAATACTTGTTGGGGCTTTCGTTACTCTCTTTTACTGCTATGGGTTCTAGTGTTTTACTCACTGCTATGATTTTATATCCTCTATCTTATCTTATTTCTCTTCTAGCTTCATTTTTCTCTTTCTACTCTTTTAGGTGAACATCTTTAAGCTTTTCAATTTCACTTTGCCCCTACACATCTCTGTCTCTATTTGGTTCAAACTTATATGTATCATTTCTTCGAGCTTTCTCTTTTGCTCTCTCAGATATCTCTCTTTGGGACTTACTATCTGGTTTCTTAACTTATACTGAATTTCGGTAAGTACTCTAAGATAATTACATAATGATCCATAACTAGAAATAAGAAAAAGGATTCGAGTGACTGGGGAATACTTACTAACCTGTCTGTGGATCTTGAGGACGTACTCGAGGATCGGATACTGAAGAGGTAGTGCCTCATATACGAGTATCCCGGACATAATGCGTATACAAGACCCCAGTACTCTGCCCACTGCAGTCACTGACTCACTAGACCATGCTCTGATACCATCTTTGTAACATCCCCGATCTGGGAAATGTTACCGGCAGGGGATAGCAGTACTAACCCTATAAGCCTCTGACTTTTGGACTAAAATTTTTTGCTACTAATCTATCTAAATGCAAGATCACACACAAGGGCCATAGCCCAACTCAATCGACATAAAATACTTTCATTACTTATAACTGCGTACTCAATATGCTTCTTCTACAACACTTAAATGAATCATTATAATGACTTATACAATTCTAATGCATATATGCAACTCTATTTAACTCTAACTGAACTATATGCTGGTGGACTCAATCCCTGGTGACTGCATCAGTATCTATCCTCCCGATCTTGTCCTCCTGGAATCCCTACAAAATAATAAAGACTGGAGGGGGGTTAGATCGCTATACGATCTAATTGAGTGGACTAAAAACTGAGAACTGATATAAAAATCTTTTAGTTTTAAAACCATGTTTCCAAAACATTTTTATATGAAAACTTATTTTTCCAAGACTTCGTATTAAAGAAAACTTCCTTTAAAACACTGTTTTCTGAAAGCTATTTACCAAAGTCTGATTTTTGAAAACTGTTTACTAAAATATGATTTCTGAAAACTAAATACTGAAAATCTGAAAACATTATACTGAAAATCTGAAATCTGAAAACTTCTCTACATCCAGGACCACAACTCAACTGGATGTACTTTATGCCCAGGACCACAACTCAACTGGGCATCTCTGAAGCTGGTGGTGCCCTACGTCCAGGACAACAGCTCAACTGACAACGTAGAGCCCTACACCCAGGACAACAGCTCAACTGGCAGTGTAGCCACCACTAGAACTTGGGGTGCGGATTAATGCTACCGCCCAAGCTCTGTAATCAGGATTTCAGGGATCTGTCAACCATAGTCCTGCTCGAGTATCTGAGAGCGTCCCCTCAGTCCTCCACATGTGCACATGTCTCTGAATCCGTCAATTTCACTGTATCTCAAGTTACATATTGGGGTGAGGTTTTACCTCATGCCCCGAAAAATAATAAAATAATAAAATCATACTTTAAAACTTTACTGTCTAAAACACTGTTAAAACATAACATAAAGTATAGTTTTCATGTGACAAGAGTGCTAAAAGAAATCTATCGCCCTAAGGCATAAAAGTAAGTGTTATCAAAACTCAAAACTTAAAGTTTATTAATAAAACCATATAAGGAATAGAGATCCACTCACAGTGCTTAGAAACTGGAAGGAATTATATTGCTTCATCGAAGAATATCGCATTTCCTGCAATGGTCTAAAAGTGATACCTTGATCAGACTTAAAAGCTATGAGATGAATTCTAGAACTAGGCTAAACTTACTAGTTTTAGGTACGTAAAGTCGTAACTCATTATATTATGTTGTATTAGCAAGGAATGCGAGCTAAAGAACCAATTTAGGGCCATAAGGGTGATCTTAACTATGCTATGGTGGAACTGGAACTGTCTAAGATCAATTCGGACACTTAAAAAAATGCCCAGGTTTTTTGTCACGCGTCGCGACGCAAGGGTTCTCACCGCGTCGCGACGCAAGCACGATTTCCAGATTTCTGGATTTCTGCTCTTATGCGAATTTTATCCAATTTCATCCATAATTCTCCATATCATTTCCATCACTCAATCCATCAATTTACACCAATTCCACACATCTAAAACTACCATATCATCATCATCAATCACTCTTTTATCCAACATACAAATCATCATCTTTCATCAACTAAACTACTAATTCATCAAGAATTTAACATTTTTCTCACTTATTAACTTTACCCATTTTCACCCAAATCAAACAAATGAGGTCTACCATCTCATTTGGTGGCTTAAGACAAAAGGAATCACATAATCATCATCATACTCATGTTCTTTAACATTACACAATTGCCAAATCATTAAACACACCATTTAAAGAAAATGGGTCATGGGTTTTTACCTTTCTTTCCTTGCTTGAATCTTGTTCATCCTCCAAATCTCTCAAGCTCAACTTGCTTGATCATTTCCCTTCTTCTTCTTCCTTCTTCTTCTTCTTTCCTCCTTTCTTCTTCTTCTTCTTCCTTCTTCTTCTTCTTTCCTCATTTCTTCTTCTTTTTCTTCTTCTTCTTTCCTTTTTTCTTCTTCTTCTTTCGGTTTTTCATTTCTTTTTCTCCATTTCGTTTTTTTTTTTTGGTAAATGGTGAATAGTTGTCCCTTATATAGTGGACCCAAAAGATATTAAGAAGGTTGTAGAATAATGAAGAAAATTTGAGATTTTTCATTTTAAATATTCATCTAGAATTTAACTTATATTTTTGACCTGATTCTGCTCTGAATTTGGAAATATGTTTAACACCGAAGTTGTAGGTCTCGCTCTCAGATTTTCAACGATATAAAATTCATAAAAATCAGAGATCATATGAAACATTTATGTCCAAAATACTATGGGCGGTCCAAAATAAACACGATACAGTCCCGTCCAGAGACTTCGAGAAGTTCACCGATCGTCTCCAAATTCATTTTATAAATATACCTAAGTCCCATCATAATTTATTTTACATGCCTTCGCCTCGTATGTAACGGTATCTTTGTAGGCAGTAATAAGAACTACCGGTCGTTACAACATGAAACTCAGAAAATAACTTGTATATGTTAAGACCGTTAACACAAAGGTCACTACTCAATGCTGAAATATTTAAGGTTGAGAAACCTAAAACTAAACGGCAAAAGATTTCTCACGATGATCGGGTAGATTGATTGATAAAGAACGGAGTCTTAAACCAGTTAAAGCTCGGAACTTTACCAGTCTGTGAATCCTGTTTTGAAGGAAAAATGACCAAGAGACCTTTTACTGGAAAAGGTATAAGAGCCAGTCAACCATTTGAGCTGATACATTCGGACATTTGAGGACTTATGAATGTAAGAGCCCGAGGCAGTTATGAATACTTCGTCATATTCATTAACGATTATTCTAGATATGGGTATGTTTACCTAATGCAGCACAAGTCAGATACTTTTGAAAAGTTCCAACAGTATCGTGCTGAGGTTGAGAACCAATTAGGTAAAACAATCAAAACTCTACGATCAGATCGTGGAAGAGAATACCTTGATAGAGATTTCGAGGAATTCTTAGTGGAGCATGGGATAGTATCCCAGCTCACAGCACCTGGAACACCACAGTAAAATGGTGTTGCAGAGAGGAGAAATCGGACCATACTAGACATGATGAGATCTTTATTTAGTTATAGCTAACTATCTGGTTCATTATGGGGATATACACTGCAAACTGCAATGCATATCCTTAATGTAGTTCCATCTAAGTCTATTCTTATGACTCCCTTAGAGTTGTGGAGCGGTCGTAAAACTAGTTTATGATATTTTCATATATGGGGGTGTCCAGCACATGTGCTGAAGAATAAGACTACAAAGTTGGAGCCACGTTCTCATGTGTGCCTATTTTTAGGCTACCCTAAGGAGACTATGGGGGGATTCTTCTATAGTCCTGAAGATAACAAAGTGTTTGTATCGACAAATGCTACGTTTCTAGAGGATGACTATATGAGGAAGTTCAAGCCTCGAAGTAAAGTGTTACTCGAGGAGTTACTTGTTGGTTCGACCAGCACAACATCATCAACGACAGTTGACAAATACATAGCACCTTTGACATCTGAGCGTCAGATACACGTTCGTCAGAATGATCTACCAACAAGACGCAGTGGGATGGTTGTACGACAACCTGATTGCTACCTTGGTTTGGAAAGGCACAAGTTGTCGCATCCAGCAATGGTATAGATGATCCATTGACCTATCGTAGTGCAATGGATGATTCTGAAAAAGAGGAATGGCTCAAAGCCATGAACCTAGAGATGGAGTCTATGTACTCCAACTCAGTCTGGGAACTTCTAGACCAACCTGATGGGGTGAAACACATAGGTTGAAAGTGGATCTATAAGAGGAAGATGGGAGTAGATGGGAAAATACAGACCTTCAAGGCTAGGCTAGTGGCCAAGGGTTATACCCAGAAAGAGGGAGTTGACTATGAGGAAACTTTCTCGCCAGTAGCCATGCTCAAATCCATAAGCACTCTTCTATCCATTGTCGTATATTATAACTATGAAATTTGGCAAATGGACGTCAAAACTGTATTCTTGAATGGAAATCTTGATGAGAGTATCTATATGATACAACCAGAGGGGTTCATAACCCAAGGTCAAGAGCAAAAAGTTTGCAAGCTGAAAAGGTCCATTTATGGACTTAAGCAAGCATCTCGATCTTGGAATATAAGATTTTAAACCGCGATCAAGTCTTATGATTTTGAGCAGAATGTTGATGAGCCTTGTGTATTCAAGCACATCATTGACGGGAAGGTGGTTTTTCTTGTTTTATATGTCGATGATATTTTACTCATTGGGAATGATGTAAAGATATTATCGGACGTGAAAACCTGGCTAGCTAACCAATTCCAAATGAAAGATTTGGGAGAGGCCAGTTACGTTATTGGGATTCAGATACTTCGGGATCGCAAGAAATGACTGTTAGCTATGTCTCAGACATCTTATATCGACAAGATCCTTGTGGGATTTGGGATGCAAAATTCCAAGAAAGGCAATATGCCTTATCGGTATGGAATTCATTTGTCAAATGAACAGTCTCCTAAGACACCTCAAGATGTTGAAGAAATGAGACATATCCCATATGCCTCAGCAGTTAGTAGTCTCATGTATGTTATGTTATGCACGAGACCAGACATCTGTTTTGCAGTGGGAGTAGTCAGTAGGTTTCAGTCGAACCCCTGATTGGATCACTGGATGGCTGTGAAACATATTCTCAAGTATCTTAAGAGAACGAGAGATTATATGCTTGAATATTCCGGTGAGGATATGATCCTAAGGGGATATATGGACTCTGATTGTCAGACAAATATCGATTCTAGGAAATCAACATCTGGATCAGTGTTTACCCTAGGTGGTGGGGCTATAGTATGGCGGAGTATAAAGCAATCTTGCATTGCTGACTCCACCATGAGGCTGAATATGTAGCATCTTGTGAAGCAGCTAAGGAATCATTCTGGCTCCGTAAATTCCTGGGAGATCTGGAAGTTGTTCCAGATATGGATAAACCACTCACACTTTATTACGATAATAGTGGTGTTGTGGAAAATTCAAATGAACCAAGAAGCCACAATAGGGGAAAGTATATAGAGAGGAAATATTCATCAGGGAGATAGTGCAGAGAGAAGACGTTACTGTCACAAAGATTGCATCCGCAGAGAACCTGGCTGATCCGTTTACGAAGACCTTGTCGGCTAAATTATTTGAAGGTCACCTAGATGGTCTAGGATTACGTGACATGTCTCATTTGCTCTAGTGCAAGTGGGAGATTGTTGGGATGTATGCCCTAGAGATACATGTAATGTAAACGGTTTTATATGTTTTGAAATAAAATGATGCATTATTCATTTATCAAAGTGTTTGTTTAATTTTCGCATATTATAATTTATCTAGAATACCCTAGATTACTTATGTGTCTTCAGACTTAGTGTATGAGTGTCATAACAAGAGGATTTAAGTCTGAAGTTAGTAATCTTAAATAGTCCATAGAGAGCAAACAAAGCGGGTACTTTATTTGTGGTTTATTTATAGCTGCGGTTCATTCTATATTTATATGGCGACCTTAATCCGGGATCGTTCATGTAGAGATATGAGAATGGAGGCACCCTGTATGATGTGATCATAGAGGACTGGAACTATATGGAAATGACATTCTGATTATATTTTTTAAACAAGGAAAGTCATTTCGATCTACTAGATGGTCATATATGGATTGATCTTAATCCTGAGTGTATTACAAACTCCTGCATGGCAGGCTATGTCATTTGATTTACAAAGGTGAGGTTGGTGTAGCAGTCCCGACCAATAGCTATGTACTTTGGGGGCATGGTATGTTGTGTAGTTGGGAACATTTTACATAGACATGGAGTTCACTCCTTCTTACGAGAAGTAGATGAGTATCTTTCTTAAGTGTTGATTCGGTACTTGAACGGTTAGAGCGTTTAAGTCTTTTTATTACGAATAGAAAGATTAAAATTCATAATGGTTATAATTAGAGAATCAATGGTACTTAAGGTAAAAATAATTAGAGGGGTATAACAGACATTATGACCCGACTCTAATTACGAGATACTCGTGAATGGTTAATCTGTATGTACTGACTATATCGATGGACACCGACTTGGTTCAGCTTAATATATCATCTGCGACAATGAGAGTGAAACTTCAGGTTTTTAGTGGAATAACCCGGAGTTAATAATTCAGAATATTTAATTAAGAGCTTAATTAATATTTCGATATTATTGGAGCTCGGAACCATAGGCTCATTTGATCCCCGTGCTAGCTCGATATACTATAGCGGAATTAGTATAATTGAATAGTCCAATTATACACTCACATATGTCTAAATATTATTAATATGATTAATAATATTATTTGTCACACTTGAAACTATATTTTTAAAGTTAATATATGGTTTTAATAATTACATGATAATTATTAAATGAATTAATATTAAATTATATTTGATATAATTTAATAAGGCTAAAATAGGAATTCCAAATTTTGAGTTTTGGAAACCCTTGGATATTTTTGGTGGTTACACTTTCAAAACATCTTTTCAATTATGGTAATTGAAAATTTATTTTTACAAAATTTTCAAAATTCCTTGCATTGGCCGAATTCTACTTCGTGGAAAGGGGAAGGGTTTTGTTTGTTTTGGAAACAAATAACCATAGGTATAAAAAGAAGATTTAATTTTATTTTTGGCTAAGCCTCTCATTCTAACCCTAGCCTTCATCTTCTTTTTCTCCAAATCCTCTCAAGTTGTTGAGAAAACAAAAGGAGAATAAAAGATAAATAAAAATAAAATAACAATAGTTGTTGTGTGATTTTAATCTCTAAATCGTTTAAGGATTATTTAGTGAGTCTTGCCCACACAAGTTTCCGTTGGTAATGAGATATAGTTCGGAAGACTTTAGGGTGTCGAAAAATCTTCATCTTCATCTCTTTCTTGTTGTTCACGGCAGTGAGCATTATTTTTGCTCATTGTCGCCCCTTTACTTGGTGAAACGGAACTCAGTTTGGTTTTGTTTTAATCCAATTTTTTTAGGGAATATTTTGTGATGTTTTAGGGCTGTGTTGGGGCTATTTTCAAGTGAAAATCAGAACTGAAATACAACCATAATCCACGCATTTCAGGGGCTGTTTCTGCAGTGCGTTGGGCGCGAATTGAGTCCAAAACAGTCCAATTTTTATCCGGCTGTTCAGGGACTGTTCCGGGCTGGAATTTTGTCTAAAACTGAAGTAAAATTTCAGTGGTGGTGGCAGTAACATTCGGTTATTCAAAGAAAAGTGCAGAAAAAATTTTCAAATCCAATCCGGGTGCCTAAGATGTTTCCACTGCGCAAGGAAAGCGTTTCCAACAGTATCAGTATGAAAAGTGATGTGTCTATCATTCCATGCCTCAAAGCGATGGACAACGCTTATATAAAGTAGATGACTACCCATGCGTTGCTACAATTATAAAAATAAACACTATAAATAAATAATATATATATTAAGGTAATATATACATGAGATAAATATTGTGTAAACTATTAGAAGCAAATGAAAGAATAAAATAAACACTAAAGAAAATCATAATATCTTAATCATAAAAAAAAAAAACAGAAAATTGGGTTTTAACATCTTATCCGTCAAATTTGGGTCTAAACCTTGAAACTTACATGATGTATTTATATAAGCCTTCAAAATTTTCAATTTTCAATTGTCTCACAAAAGCGAATATGGTTTCATAGTACTATGTAGCAATTTTAAATCTTTAACATGTTTTGATAACATGTGTTATTTTAACAGATTTGTTGACAAAATATAAGGTTATGCATATATTTATAGTGATAACAATAACAAATCCATTACATTGAACTCAGTTCACTAATTGTAATAGCAAATTCCAACAGGAACTCTTCCCCAACGGCTACTAATATAAAAAAACTATAAATTATAATTTAAAATATAAATTACTAATATATCCCTAATAACGGTAATAAAACGGTTATATTTATGGGCATTTTTGGTATCAAAAAAATTCTAAAACTCTATAAATATGATTCATTTTTCATTATTTCAACACATCAAATTCTCAACTCTCTCATTTTCTATAATTCTCTTATTTTCAATCTCACTTCAATACAATTCTTTTATAATCTTATTCTCAATCTCAATTCAATTAGTTTTTAATTTTCTTATTTTTCTTCCTAATTTCTCAAACGAAAAATGGAAAGCTCATCTGAGAACATAATGTCAAATATGTCAACCCAAGAGAGTGGCCCTAGTGTCGGTGCAGAATCACGGAGAAGAAAAGTTAAGGCTCGTTTCTCGAATGTTTTCAAAATTCATTTTCATTTGGAACGTCTAGAAGATAATACACAACGAGCAATTTGCAACTATTGTGGGGTTACCTATAAATTTTCTGGTGGATACGGCAATATGATCAAGCACCTGGAAAGACATCATCCGGTTGAACTTGGAATTGATACGACACAAACTCAAATGGCCAGGTACGCATCATCTAGTAGAGGTACGAGTAGTGTAGATTTATTTAAATATTCTGATGCAAAAAATAGAGAAGAATTTGCGAAATTAACTTGTATGGCACATCTTTCTTTAAGCTTTGGTGAAAAACTTCATTTTATTAATTACGTGCATAATGCTTTAAACCCTTCTGCATGTAGAATGACTCGAAACACAACAAAACGTCATATTTTCAAATTATATAAAGATTGTAAAATTATTTTAAATGAAATATTTAAAGAGATGAAAGATCGTATTTCTATATGTTCTGATATTTGGAGTGACCATTGGCAAACACACTCATACATGGGTGTGACTTGTCATTGGATTGATGCATCATTTACCACGCAAAAATGACTTATTGCATTTAGAGTTTTTGATGACCAACATACTGCACATAAGATTTATAGAATGATGAAGGTAATTTTTGATGAATATGGTTTAGTAGAAAAAATTTTAACAATTGGATTTGATAATGCATCTGCAAATACTGCATCCATCAGTGATTTAAAATCCTTATGTTAACCAAATTTAGGGGGTCGATTTTTTCATATTCGTTGTACATGTCATGTCCTTAACATATGTGTGCAAGACGGTCTAAAATTATTATCACCTTTCCTTGATCAAATTAAAACGCCACTTAACTGTATTTGGTCATATTCTCAAGTCAGGAGAGAATTGACCAAGTTTTGTAAAATAAATGGTATTAAACCGATTAAATTTTCAAGAGATGTTCCAACACATTGGAATTCAACTTATTTTCTTTTATGTCAAGCATTTCAATACAAAGATGCATTATGTAGTTTTTTTTCTCAACATGTTCAAAATATCACACTTTGTCCTAGTCAATGGGATATTTGTGAAAAAAAATTAGATATTTTAAGAGTTTTTAATGATGATACTTTAGTTTTTAGCGGTGTTTATTATCCTACAGCACATTTATTTCTTCTTGAGAGTTTGAATATTGTTGGCACTCTCGATGAGCATGTTGATAGTAGCGATCCTAATGATATTGTTTTGTTGGAAGCCATTACTGCTATGAAGGTAAAATGGTTGAATTATTTTAGGGAAATTCATTTACTTTATCTTATTGCTGTTGTTTTTTATCCTAGATTTAAATTAGAAGGTTTGAATGGTGGTTTACAAGCTTACTATGGTTATTTAGGAATATTAGATGAAATTGATATTACAAGCATAATGACGAAATTAAGAAATGATTTAATTGTTTTATTTAATGATTATATTATAAGATATAATTTAGGAACATTAGGTGAATCTAGTAGTAGCGAACCGATAATTCAAACAAGACTTAGCGCAGGGGATCGTTGGTTATTGCAACGAAATAAAAAAGCTAGGGATACGACAATTAATAACCCTGAATTAGATAATTATTTATCTATAAATTTTGAGTTTTCTAAAGAAATTTTATGCAGTAAAAATTTTAAAATCCTTGAATAGTGGAACCGGCATCAAAATATATATCATGTTTTATCAATTATTGCTAAATAGATATTGGCAGCACCTATTTCCACCGTTGCGGTTGAGCAAACCTTCAGCTTGGGAGGTAATATATTGGAAGCTATGCAATCTTCATTACATCCAAGCACTCTAGAAGCAACAGCTTGTGTGGATGATTGGACTCGAGCTTATCTAAGACAACAAGAAGATGCCCCCAATGATTTTGAAGATTTGTTCGATAATGCTTCTGCAAGTGCAACAACAAGTGCAAGCGGAACTGGAGCCGAATGATCAACTGATAATGATGATTGATAATTGTAAAATTGTAATTTACAAATGGGATATGTCTTAAAATTGTAATGGAACTACGTGAGCTTTGATTCCTCTCACCCTTGGAGGATACATAGGCAACTTAAATTTTTAAAAATTTAAGCTCAAGCTCTTCAATGTAATAATTTTTTTTATTTATAAAATTAATCTCATTTATTTTAATTAATTTTCAAAATTAAAAAAAAAGGTTTGGAACCGAACCGGTCGGTTCCGGTTCGGTTCAAGGTTCCGGTTCCACACTTGTGGAACCGGAAATCGGCCGGTTCGATTCGGTTCCGAACCAGAACCGAACCGTCGGCCGGGTCTACCCACAAATGACAAATACATTCATTATATCACATTCATTCACCTCCTAGATATTTATTATATCAAATTCATTAATTTGGAAATAAAAATTGATTTATTAAATCAAGTTCATTATTGATTTCAGAGTTTTATTCATTAGATTAATGAAAAATATATTCATTAGATTAAGTTCATTAACTTATTAATTACACTAATTATTTTAAAGTTTTAAAATGACACGTGGCAACACTACACAAAAAAGGCGATAAAAATATATGTATGATGTATGATAGATCTAGAGTTGAGTTATTAATTTGATTTTTGCAAAAAAAAAAAAAATGTACATTGTAGAAGAAGTACTAGTAGTGTATTAGATTAATTTTTATTTCTCTTTCATCCTTACGATTAGTTTCTCACATGATCTTTATTGAGATTGCCATGGGCTCATGTGCCTTGTAATTCACATATGGTATCTGAAAAGATTGATTTATGTTTTTTTTTTTTTTTTGGAATCGTTGGAAATCTCGTCGTCAAATCATCATTTTTTGGGCTTAAGCGGGACATGTAAAATCTCCGATTGTCTCAGGTTCTTACAAGAAACACACTCTCTTAATTCGAACCAAAAACCCCAAGATGAGATCCTGAACCCTACACCATCAAGTCACGTCTTTTGTGGACAAGATTGATTTATGTTGCTTTGCAGTGGATATATAAAATATAATTATTATGTCATAATATAAAAAAAAAAAAAAATGTAATTAGAAGTTTCAAGAATTAATGTTTCTTTTTCGCATGTGAAATTGATCTCATCAAAATTTCAGCTGAACTAATTGATAACCAACAACATAAGATGATAACACATAAATGGAAAATATAGAATTAATAAACCTTGTTTACGCTAATCTAATCTATGCAATCTCTCACTTTTTTTTTTTTTTTTTTGTATTTCATTTTCTCATTACTTGTAATTCACTTGCAAATTATATTTTTTCATATATGTGTTGTTATCAACTTATCATCTTGTGTAATTTACAAGAAAGACAACTATCAATTTATCCATAGAAATAAGATCTATTATAGCAAAAATCGTATAGAAAGGATTTTGCTATAAATTTTTATCATTTGAACCGTTATGGGACTTTCATCATTTTTAGATCTATTCATCATTTTATAATTTTTATTTAAAATCGTACATAAGATTTTTCTCTCATGATTCGGGCGATAAAAATAAGGAAAAAAATACCAAACATCTCATGATGTTTGATAAAATTAAGTGAAACTTTCATGATATTTCAAAATTAGACAAAACCCTCTTAAATTTGTTTGTTCTTATTGTAAAGCATCAGAAGGAGGATTTCATTGAGTTTTAAAATATGAGGGAGATTTCGCTTAATTTCATCAAATATCATGAGAATTCCGCTTACTTTTCCTAAAAATAAAGAATAACTCATCTTGTTCTTTTTTGATTAACTTCCTCACATAGGACTATATTATTTTTTTGAAACAACTAAAAGAATTTAGTAGATTTTTAATTTTAATTTTATTTTAAAATATATATATATATATATATATATATATATATAATATATATATATATATATTAATCATAAGGTGATTATCAAAAATAATTAAAAAAAAAATAAAAAAATACATGGACAAAATATAATTGATAAATAATCATGAAAGTAAGAGGATAATCCATCCCACCAAAAAATGAATCATCATGTCCAGGAAGGTGATGGGATATTTCAGTATCAATATCATAAATTACCAAACTAACAAACCAAGAAAAGCAAGTGAAGTCCAGTAATGTTATTGTCAATTTAGACCCAAGTCTTTGCAATAAAATCTGTTTGTCGGTTTGAAGTGTAAGCTTTGATTATCACTTTAACACTTCATCTTGTCCAATTTATTTATTTTTTAATGCATGGAAATCAACTTCTTTTTTTTCTTTTTTTTCTTTTTTTTTTTTTTTTGGGATTCCTTTGTTGCAGTTTTATATAGGCGACGCCTCAAACAAATGTTGTGCAATTTCTTTCTTTACAAAACTACGCAAATGGATTAAAAATGAATGAAATTTGTGCAATTATTTTGTTGCTTGAAGTTTTTTTATATAGACTAGTTGGCTTGCCATGTCAATAAGGATTGTGAATTGCAATAGTGGTGTTTTTGCTTAAAATTTTAATGGCTATACATAAAATATATATACCTGCAAACAAGAACTTAAGAATGTTTAAAGTCATCACAAAGGTTTTTAGTCTTGGGTCTAACGATACTTAACTGCAACAAATATTTTTGGATGTAAGTGATGAATTTTAAAATATGAAAGTCTTATGTCAAATCATTTAAAACATTAAGGATTTAACTATTTTCAAGGAAAATGAACATAACTTTGATGATGTGTGACAAAATTAATCGAAAACCCTTGATATTTAAAAATTAAACAAAACCTCATGTTGTATTATAAGCAGAAAATCATGAATCTCGAATCTTGATCGGGATTTCGTCCTGTTTGATCTGAGATTCAGGATGGATTTTCGAAAAATTTCAATCAGATTTCAGGACGATTTTTTTTTATCCCAAATTTTAGCCTAAAAAGCCGCAAATTTCAATTTTTCGTCTCAATTTAAAATATCGGTCGAGATTCGGGACGATTTCTTCATCCCAAATAATAATCGGAATGAGATGGGATGAGACTCGATTAGGACAGTATGTCCCGATTACGAGAAAATCTTCTATGCAACAGTGGTACCATGTCATCTATGCAACAAGCCAATCATCCACTGCCACGCGTGCTAAAAAAAGTAAAAAACAACTAAAAAATAGGTGAAGAAACTCTACATGTCATTTTTTAATTCGTTTGTGGTACCACGTCACCCATACCACTGTTGCACCAAAGAATCTCTCATTACGAGAAACCATCCCTACCTTATAGCTTCACTGAAAGAGTATTTTTTAAAGAAATGAGGGTTTTATTTAATTATTAAACATTAGAGGGATTTCAATTAATTTTTTCAAACATTAAGATGTTATGATCATTTTCCCTCTATTTTTATAACCAAACATGCTCAATACGCTAAAGACTTGAAAGGTCCGTTTCGTAATAAAACAAAATAAATAACCATACAATCATGTCAATGTACATAGCTATCTGCCTATCACCTTACGAAAGACCTATATATTTCAATATATTTAAAACACCAAACTTTATTAGCAAGATTTCAAGGGTTATATATTTTGATTTACTAACAATGATTAGATATAGACAATTTTCTTGGACGTTATCACTTGTATATTTTCTTTTTCTTCTTTTTGTTTTTTTTAAGGAATGTCTCTTCATCATATACATACATATGTATGTGTGGATTATTTTATTATAAAGAAAAAAGAATTCGAATATTCATATCGTATATATAGAATAGTTTTTATTTGGTATATCACAAATTACTAGACCTAGAAGAGGATGAGGACAAGGCTCGACGATTGATATAATCATATCCGAAGGCTGTGAAAACACCGCCACAAAGCTAATAAAACCAAACCCAAAAACTAATAATTTCATTAGTTCTTTATTAGCAATATATCCGTGCGGAATCGAACTTAAGACTCACTTTATGAAATAAGAATGTTTTGCCTAAGTGAGTTAGCACGTGTTGATCACTTATATATATTCTGAATAAGAATTCCTTCAACTTCATTTAAATTAAATTTACATGCATATAATTTATGGGTGACTTGAGTTGCTATGAGTTTTAGATGTCTTATACGAATTCCTTAAATATCTCTATAGATAAATGATTAATAACATAAAAATAATTTTATGCATTTAAAATTTAAAATTTCCTTATATTTAAGGTCTCATCCAATTCCGGGGCGGCCTCACGTAGAATTAAGCATAAAAGATGTGTGTGTCTATATATATATATATATATAATACAATCTCGTGATCCGTATGGCTGAGGAAGGAGAAGAAAATGGACTCAAAGTTGTTTCATGAATTGAGAAAACTATAATTAAAAGGAAGGTTAATGGCCATGGACTTTATACATATATATATATATAATGATAATGTATGAGGATGAAAGAGATAATGTAACAACCTCAAATTAATATACATGTTGTAAAAGAAAAGAAACCCATGAACAATAATAAGTAAATAAAAATTTAGATATTTGGGAAAGATGTGCATAAAGAACATTGAAATGAGTTTTTTTATATATATATATTATCAAAGACATTAATAGCTAGACAAGTGGGGATAATCAAGTTTGTTTGGCTTTTGAAAAAATGAAATCATTTTAAAAATCAAGATCATGATCATATGAAACTGTCGGTAACAATAATTTATAAAGAAGAATTTATATAAATGGAACTTTGGTCCATAAGGCTTAATCATGTTTAACCCTTCTTAGAATCAAATTCAGGCCCCCCTCCTTCAAACAAAGGGCAAAAAAGCTTTGGCTTTATTATTATTGACTTGCTAATTCTAGAAGGTTAAGCCAAAAGGCTTGCCAAAGGGAGGGCATTCATTATTTTGGTCCTATAAACTTTTCTTTTTTTCTTGTTGAGTCAATGTGTCTCCATTTGTGTAATCTACGACCTTGACTTTGTATCTTTTTGGATACTGACTTTCTTTAATGAGAAAACGGTAAAAACTTTATTTTTTGTTTGACAAAATCAACTATTTTTTTACTCGGTATAAGTTCACGATAATCTGTTATTCGTTATGTGGTTAATTAATAATTCTCAGATGAATTAATACTAATAAACACTATAAGAAAATAGGAATTTACCGACATAAAAATTTATGTCAGAAATTATTGTTAGTTTACCTACGGATGTTACTAAAAAAATCTCATTAAAAATACTAAGTTAAAATTGGACTTTACTGATACTTTATTAGTGATATTTTTCTAAGGGTATCAGTAAATTGAAACAAAAATATAATTTTCCATTCTTTTAAAAATAATTTTTTTTTTACTAATATTTAACATCAGAAATTACTGACACTAAGGTATCATTAAAAATTAAAAAAAAAAAAAAAGAATTAGAAGTACTTCCGTTTAGACTTAAATCCAAAATATCTAAAGCGAATGCATTTACACTCCAATCACTTACCATTATTAAGCCACAAATTTTGAATGTAATTACTAAAATAACCCTGACCATAATTTAACCTAAAATTTCAGTTCCGCCACTATTTCCATCTCTCAATTTTTTCACTCTTAACCTAAAATTCATTTGGGTCTGTTGCGTTTTCAGTTGTTACGGTAACGACGATTTCATCAACCTGGCTCCTAAATAGAGATGAGAAGGACAATGTATTACAAGTAATTTAAGGACAATGGATTACAGGTAAATTATCGGCACTGACACTTTCCCTCACTATTATACATTAGGGGTGGTAATTTGTATTATGATTCGTTTATTCGTTCTATTTGTTTCGTTTTAAAGCGAATAGAGGTTTAAAAAAATGGATTCGTTTAATAAATGAGTCAATTCGATTCGATTCGTTTATTAAACGAATCGAATATGGATTTAAACTAATTGATTCGTTTATTCATTTATAATTCGTTTTATTATTATTATTATTACTATTTATTGTTATTTTTCAATTAAGATTTGAGAAATTATGACTAATTACCATTGAAAAAATAATATTGTCGATATTTTGTGAACTATTTTTAATAAATATATTAATTACGTATTTCATATGTGTATATTTATGAAAAATTAATGTTAATAAAATATAGTAGTTTGTGTTATTGAATAATATTATAACTAAGCGAATATTCGTATTCGATTCGTTTAATAAAAGAATCGAATACGAATCTTGATATTATGATTCGTTTAATAAACGAATCAAATACGAATCCATCACATTTTGATTCAATTCGTTTAGAATTCAATACAAATTCGATTTGTCAATTCGTTTTGCCACCCCTATTATGCACACACGCTTAGTCCAGTCCATCACAAAAACACGCAGCCTTCATTCTCGAACTGTTACTACCATTACAGACTGATACAGTAGTCTTAAAAAGCTAGGGTTTTGAGTTATGGCGGAGGAGGCAGCGAAGGAACTCACGGAGACTAACACGACATTGGCGGAGACGGCCGAAGACATGGATCTGGAAGGAGGAGAAAACAGCAGCGACACGAATGCGAAGCGAGCGAGAGAGGAGGATGGTGAGTTTCTGAAATCAAGGAAGTAGATCGAAATAGAAATAGAATTAGAATTGTTGGTTATTTGGAATTATTAGTTTTAAATGTATTTACAATTTTTTTTTTTCCAGAATTGAAGTTGTTAGAAAGGCGGATGGTGTATGTTGGAAGTGGGATTTTGGATTAGTGGTGATAGTTAATTTTGTATTAATTGAATACTTATCTAATATTTTTGTTGGAATTGTTGGCTAATGGCCATATAACTAAGAATATTATGTTTATTTCGGAATCATTGTGTTATATACCCGACTTTTATAAGAATGTTGAATTTATAAAATACTTATATGAATTTAGATTTCAGTATTATGTGATGTTGCCTATGTTAGTTCAAATTTTATATATGTATTAATTTTTTTGTTTTAAAAAAATTCCGATAAAATATATATATTCAATTTTTTGTTTAAAATAAATTCCAATAACATGATAATATAATTTACTGACACTAAATGATAACATAAAATATTGATACTTAAAATTATATCAATATTATAGTAATGTTTTAGTATCAATATTTTAGTAATATTTTAGTATCAATATATTAATGATATTTTTATGTCAAAATATCACCGATATTATTATGTGATAATATTATTGATATTGTGCTATTAGAAAATTACTAACTCTAATAACCAGTGTTTGTAATCTTTGATTTCTCAATTACTGATAATATTAACAAGTGTCAGTAAACTCAGTTAAAAAAAAAAATCAACATAGCGAAAATTAAAAACAAAATGCCGACAAATTTTCCTTCAATAATTGGTGCCATAAATTGACGTCACGCTTCAATGACAAAATTTCGATAGATTTTTACCGACAAAATTATTCTATTGTTAAATATATTGCCATAAATTGGTGCCATGATTTAGTAATGAAATTCCTATGAATCCTCGACATAAATTTATCAATGAAATATTTATGTGATATTCCATTCCATTAAATTTTAATAATAATAATAATAATAATAATAATAATAATAATAATAATAATAATAATGTTGCTGTTTGTTATAACTTTATTATTAATTATATAATATAATAAGTTTTTTATATTAATTTTTTATTAGTTAAAAAATATATTCTGTTGATGGTGTTTTTTAAGCACTATGATATTTAAGCAGCACGACATGGGTAAAAGAGTAAATTCCCTTCTTTGTCAGGATCGTTGATACCGACCCGACCACATGAGTAAATGGCCGAACACTTGAGTTCGGATGACTGAGCAATTATCAGATCGGCAGAATCATTCTCAGTCCAAAGGACCACTATGACTGACCTCATGAAGACCGAGCACATGGTGAGGCGTGCTCAGGAAGATAAGGCATCATATTTTCTCGGATAAGATGATAAGTTATCCTACCTTCATGGGGTAAACTGATAAGTCTGTGTCCTAGTAGAATGAAGAAAGTAAAGGTAGTTTTGATTAGGAATCCTTATGGGAAAAGGGAATGGTTTTGACTAGGAATCCTTATGGGAAAATGAAATTGTTTCAAGTAGGAAATTCTTGTAGGAGAAGGAATCTGATTTCTACACTATTATAAATAGGAGGGTAGAGTGTGCATAAGGGTAACAAGTTGAAAGTTGAGAGTTGGTATCAGAATCATTAAGATCAGACTTGTAAAAACAATAAGCAGAGCTGAGAAGCGTGTTTGAGTAATAAAAGTATCATCCTTTTTGCGCCCGTGGACGTAGGTCGGACCAAGATCCGCCGAACCACGTTAAATCTCATTGTTAATTGGTGCATTTATTTGTCTTTTGTTAAATTTGATTTTGGTCCCCCATAACCAAACAATTCACTATTGAGGGAGGATTGTCTCGGGAGTAATATTCCCATATTGCTCTGGGACCAAAATCCACCGTCAATAGTTGGCGCCGTCTGTGGGGATTCCAACAAAAAACAGCTCGCGTAGTAAGACAATGGCGGAAGGTGGAAATCACCGGTCGTCAGGGAGTTTAACAGCGGATTGGATGGAGAAAACAGAAGAAAATATGAGAAAAAGATTGCCCGTAGAGTAGGCACCCGAAAGGCTAAGATACTCAGGTCAGACAATCAGTGGGATTCGATCAGAAATTTGAGGAGACCAGTTCCGGAGCAGAAGAAACTCAGACCGACACCTCCGAGTAGTCATGTTCAAGAGATAAAGTCATATGTCCAAGTCAACCGTGTCGCGGGGAGGACAGTATACACCCCCCTGAACAAACCTATGGCCCAGATAGTTCGGGAAATCCAGAATAAAGCTATGTTGGCCGAACCTAATTTGAGGAGGTTCCCGATTGAGGAGGGAAATAGTAGGGCTTACTGTATCTACCATAACGTAAGGGGACATGCCACGAATGGGTGCAGAGACCTGCGGGAGCAGGTGGAAGACTTGGTGAAAGAAGGCTATCTCAGTGTGTACATAGACCATTCGGTTTTTGAGGTCGACCAAAGTTGATAGAGGAAGTCATCCGGTCGGATGCGTGGAATGCTGAGATGATGTATTAAGAAGAGTCTTGTTTGTAGTAACCCTTATAGAGTTGCAAGAAAGGCAACAGATCCCAAAAATGTGAGTAAGACCTCTTTTGTCTTAGGTTGACCTTTGATTATGCTTGTTTGTTATGGCCCACACAATGGTTTTGATATTTGTTTTACGGCTCGGGTCTGCTCTTGTACCGCCGAGTCCGTTTTGTTGATATATGTTTTACGGCTCGGGTCTGCTCTTGTACCGCCAAGACCGATGTTTCTTTCCGATGTCTCTTTCCGGCTCGGGTCTGCTCTTGTACCGCCGAGACTAATGTCTCTTTCCGGCTCGGGTCTGCTCTTGTACCGCCGAGACCGATGTCTCTTTCCGGCTCGGGTCTGCTCTTGTACCGCCGAGACCGATGTCTCTTTCCGGCTCGGGTCTCCTCTTGTACCGCTGAGACCGATGTTTCTTTCCGGCTCGGGTCTGCTCTTGTACTACCGAGATCGATGTTTGTTTCGGCTCGGGGCTGGATTTCGTTCCGCCGAGGCCACTTGTTTATTCGGCTCGGGGCTGGATTTCGTTCCGCCGAGGCCGCTTGTTTATTCGGCTCGGGCTGGATTTCGTTCCGTCGAGGCCTTATGGTTTATTCAGCTCGGGGTCGGGTTACGTCCCACCGAGTCGGCTTCTTTGGACTGGGGATGTAATATTCCCCCAGAGCCAAGTCTTTCTTTTAGCTCGGGGTCGGGTTACGTCCCACCGAGTCGGCTTCTTTGGACTGGGGATGTAACATTCCCCCAGAGCCAAGTCTTTCTTTTAGCTCGGGGTCGGGTTACGTCCCACCGAGTCGGATTCTTTGGACTGAGGATGTAACATTCCCCCAGAGCCAAATCTTTCTTTCAGCTCGGGGTCGGGTTACGTCCCACCGAGTCAGCTTCTTTGGACTGGGGATGTAACATTCCCCCAGAGCCAAGTCTTTTTTTCAGCTCGGGGTCGGGTTACGTCCCACCGAGTCAGCTTCTTTGGACTGGGGATGTAACATTCCCCCAGAGCCAAGTCTTTCTTTCAGCTCATGGTCGGGATACGTCCCACTGAGAGACTTATCATCAGCATGGGATCAGAGCATCTCCCACATGGTCGGCCCTTTATTGGTATGGGGAGGTAACATTCCCCCAGAGCCAAATGTTTTTCTCAGCTCGGGGTCGGGTTACGTCCCATCGAGTCGATCGTCATCAGCATAAAGGCAAAAAAATTTCTCCACGGGTAGATATTGGGATCCTCGTTGGCTGAGCACATGAAGGTGGCAGGAATGACCATATTTGCAGCCAATGCATTTTTCTCTGCGATTCCTGGAGTGACCACCGACGGACTCATCGGCACACCATCTCTTTTTATAGTTCCCGGCATCAACTCGCAAACTCGTTGTTACCGAGAACTAGGGGATAGATGTTGATGGTGTTTTTTAAGCACTATGATATTTAAGCATCACGACATGGGTAAAAGAGTAAATTCCCTTCTTGGTCTGGATCGTTGATACCGACCCGACCACATGAGTAAATGGCCGAACACTTGAGTTCGGATGACCGAGTAATTATCAGATCGGCAGAATCATTCTCAGTCCAAATGACCACTATGACTGACCTCATGAAGACCGAGCACATGGTGAGGCGTGCTCAGGAAGATAAGGCATCATATTTTCTCGGATAAGATGATAAGTTATCCTACCTTCATGGGGTAAACTGATAAGTCTGTGTCCTAGTAGAATGAAGAAAGTAAAGGTAGTTTTGATTAGGAATCCTTATGGGAAAAGGGAATGGTTTTGACTAGGAATCCTTATGGGAAAATGAAATTGTTTCAACTAGGAAATTCTTGTAGGAGAAGGAATCTGATTTCTACACTATTATAAATAAGAGGGTAGAGTATGCATAAGGGTAACAAGTTGAAAGTTGAGAGTTGGTATCGGAATCATTAAGATCAAACTTGTAAAAACAAGAAGCAGAGCTGAGAAGCGTGTTTGAGTAATAAAAGTATCATACTTTTTGCGCCTGTGGACGTAGGTCGGACCAAGATCCGCCGAACCACGTTAAATCTCATTGTTAATTGGTGCATTTATCTGTCTTTTGTTAAATTTGCTTTTGGTCCCCCATAACCAAACAAATTCACTATTGAGGGAGGATTGCCTCAGGAGTAATATTCCCATATTGCCCTGGGATCAAAATCCGCCGTCAACATATTCATTAATTTCGGTGGTTACCAATAAGTAAGAGTGAGAGCTTAGATTTCAAGTCCTATTATATATATTATTTGCTATAATTTAATTTGGAATTTAAGGATCTAGGTAGGGCCCATGCCAGGTGTGGGAGTGAGCCTTGGGATGGACTTATTTTGTTTAGTCCACATCGGACTCCATAATTTTTGTAATATTTTCACTTTACCTACATAAATCTATGGGTAATTTCGTTGGTAAAATATCGCCAAAATGCAGATAAATTAATTATGGAATTTCAATGTAGTGAAAAATTTGTGGTAAATATTTACACATAAGCCATTTATTAACATATTTTTCATTGGTATTCCGTCGGGATATATTACCGACAAAACTTCATGTCTGTAATCTATAATTTTTTTTTTTATAGTGAAATGCCTCAGATATATAATCATTGAATCTCCCAGAGATCACAATTACCACAATTAAACATATTAATGACGATGAACATATTTTTACTATGCTACTAATATATGTGTATTCTAAAACTCACAAGGATCCTCTTAATATTACTAATGTATAGGGTTAGTGGAAAATCATGCATGAATCTCGATCAACATAGTATGAGATTCGGGATAAAAAATATTTCAAATAAAAAATTTGGTCTCGAATCAGAATTTAGTATCCTGAACCATTCAATATACTGAGCCAGAATTTAATAACCAAATCATTAAATTTGAGATTTGAGATGATTTTTTTTTTTATCTCGAATCATAATCAGAATTAGACGAGATCAAGAGGCAATCCTACTGATATTGTCAAGAGGGTTTGGTAGGCTTTAAAACACAAACGAAAGATTTGATTTACATTCACGTCAACTTCCAAGGGGAAAAAAAATGCTGCATTTCTCTGGCCCAAGGGAAATAATTGACTAATTTGCCCTTGTTGTAATGATTTGGGAGTGAAACCAGAAATTGACATTTTGTAAAAGGTTGAAGGAGAATAAATATTTATGTGTTTTTGTTAAAAGTCTCTGTGTGCTTTAATTTGTCACGGCTTTGCTGCCTTTGCTTTTCCACGTGATTTACTCTTAAGAAATAATAAAATAAAAAAGTTTAGTTTAATAACAGAAACACTTAAGAAAGCCAAAGGTGAAAATCATGAAAGGTTACATCCAATCATCATCATCATCTTCGTTGACACCAAGAAAATTGACACCCTTAAGCAACGGTTGAGTGAAGCAAAATGTATGTCTATTAAAATAAATACATAAATTAAACATTTTTTTATATATTAATTTAGACACATGCTTGGTTGTATTAATATAATTATACATCATCTTTTAATTTATAATGTGAATCTACTTAATATTTAATGAAAAACAAACTTATAATATCTTAATTAAACATCAAAATATACTGCAATTTATATGGTATACATAGGTATTCGAAGTTGAGAATCCGTATATTGTACAAAAATGTATGAATACAATTATTAGGTTTACATATTCATACATTTTTTTTAATTAATGCAAGTATGAAGTTAAATATTATGAGTGGTAATTATATGCAGAAGCATAAATAATATGTATTATGTGTTAAAAATGTCATTTGATAACATAATATGGTTAGTTTTAGTCATTATTTTGTCCCCATTTAATTTCCATATCATTTTTAAAATACTATTGTCTAATTATATTATAACGTGATCAATTTAATTAATCTCAAATATCTTAAAACATGCGATGGATATGTGACTGTGCATGTAGATAATATATAACTTGCATGGTAAAAATATAAAGCTTGTTACAATGGTGGAGGCACGTGTATTATTAAATAAAAAACAAAATTAACACAGTAATTTTGTTTGACTCGATTTTGCATCCTAACATTACATGTTTATAGTGAATTTTATAATAAGGTACCAATCATATTCTAGAAAGAAGGAGAGGGTATTTATAGGGATGGTGAAAATTTAAGCAGGTCTGGTGTGTTAGAGTTATGTAGGAGTATATTTTTTTATATTTGTTAGTTGGATGAGTCGAATATGTATATTGACATTCTCGTATTATTAAAGGTAAAAATATGAATGTGAAAATGAACTCACGGGTCTGATATATTAGGACCGGATAAGGACATAATTTTTCATACATATTAATTGAATGAGACATATATAAATATTGACATTTTCGTATCATATTCATCTCATTATTATCCCTAGTTATTTGTCCATGCTCGTTAGCTTTAATTTACATGTTTGAAATTTGATGTAAGAAATGATGTGGGTTATCTTTTGAATCATTAAGTCTTCTCCAAAATGGCTAAATTATCATTCATCCTCCCCCATTAGTCATATCTCTTTCATTGTGTAGATTGATTAGTTCATTTCTTTTCTTGCTACAAATAATTTGCATTTCATTATTAATCTTGAAGAGAATGGGGCCCCGTTTGGAATTGTTTTTGAGAAATTAGAAGTAACTTCTTTTTCATAATGGATTCTTGTTATATAGGATGTGTACTTGTAGTATGAAGATACAAGTGAAATATCGTGGTACAAGTCAACATCCTCATAGAAGCTGTCTTTAGAGAGACTAAATGTATACTCTAATTGGACCTAATTAGACCCCTCCAAGTCTTTAAAAAAATATTAAATTAATTTTAGAAAATAGTAATTGTGCTTTCACCACTCAAATGGTTAAGCTTCTTGCTTCTTCATCAAACTTCATATAATTTTTCATATACTCCAACAGCCTGTGAATTTTATCCTATTTCACTCATCTAATATTTTGACAAACTTCAACAGGTTTTAGTAAAGTGTTCTTGATCCCCTTTTTGTTTTTTAAATTTTAAGAAAGGTTGAAGTCTTTTCCTTATATAATTTTTTGTTATTTCATTACAAATAATAAGAGAATTCAAATGTCTCTATAGCATTTATAGAGACTACCTTTTGTTTGAGGGATTATAATTTCTTAGGCTTTGGAGGAGACAAGAATAAGACTCGAAGATTAATGAAACATGCCCCGAATGCTGTGAGAGTAAGGCTTGTAGGCCGGACAATCAGATCGAAAGGCTTGTAAGTGCATGAATTTTGTCCACGATGATGAGGAATCAAACATAAAATATATTTTATGGAGAATGAGTCTCTTTGATATTTTTTTTTTGTTTATTAGTAAATAAATTAATTAGGAAAAGTAATAATCAAGCTGTTTGAGAACAATGGTTCATATGGTTGAATTTGGAAGCTGCTGAAACACTCAATGACACCAATTGGTCGTCCTCTTAATGAGTACACCTCAAGTTAGATTTTTTATTTTTTTATTTTATTATTTTCTCTCTCTCTCTCTCATTACTTGTCTCTATCATGAAAGTATATATAATGTAGCCAAATTTAGAGAAACATCTACACTATATATAGAGGAGAGGTCATTTACAATTTCGAAATTGTGGGGAAAAGATAAGTTGCAAAGAAGCTAGCTAGGTAGTGTACATGTTAAATAATATTAAGGAGTTTGGAGGAAGTAATAGCCAATAATGGGACATAACTGCTGCAGCAAACAGAAAGTAAAGAGGGGGCTTTGGTCTCCGGAAGAAGATGAGAAGCTTATCAAATATATCACCACTCATGGCCATGGCTCTTGGAGTTCTGTTCCTAAACTTGCAGGTATGATTTCATTAATTACACAATTTTTTTTTTCTTTTTTAATCCATTTGTTCTATAGAGTTTGATGAGATAATGATATCAGATAGAGAACACATGTAATGGCGTCAAAGTTTCATTGTTTCTTTAACTTATTGGTTTTGGGATCTTGGTAGGTTTGCAGAGATGTGGGAAGAGTTGCAGGCTGAGGTGGATTAATTACCTGAGACCGGATCTGAAAAGGGGTTCATTTACAGAACAAGAAGAGAGGATCATCATTGACATCCATAGGATATTAGGCAACAGATGGGCTCAGATTGCTAAGCATTTGCCTGGTAGAACTGACAATGAGGTGAAGAATTTTTGGAACTCTTGCATTAAAAAGAAGCTAATTTCACAAGGGATAGATCCCAACACTCACAATCTTCTCTCTCCATTAACCTGCCAAAATAATAATAACAACAACAATTACAGAAATGCATGCAATATTATTAAGCTTCCTCATGCTCAGCAAAACCATCCAGTTTTGGAGATCATTAAATCATCATCACCTTTTCTCCCACCACCCAGTTGCCTTACCTCTCTCGATCTTATTAATAATACTAGACAATCTTTATCATCTTCCATATTGCACGAAATCTCCTCTTTGTTACCACCAGCCTCTGATCAATACCAAAACCCTAATCTGTTTTGGACTTTACAAGAACAAAACCCACATGCTTCAATGGACTCTGATAATTATAACCAATGTTCATTAAATTACCCATGTGGGTTTGGGCTCATGGATCATGAGAATAATGGCAGCATGTTTAGTAGCAGCTTTGAACTTGAGGAAACAACAGGAAATGAGATAATGCAGCAGCAGGCGCCATTGATTAATGCACAACAGGAGAAGATATGTGAAGTGGGAAATGGGAAAATAACAGATGATCATCAGTTGAAGGATGGACAGAACATGAATGCATCATTTGATTTTGTTGATCATTTGGTGGAGTCAATAGCAATGCCATGTGGTGGAATGTATTGTAATTTCAGTCCCACGGACCAATTTGCATGGGATTAGTCTTTAGGCATTATCCCAACCATTCATTTCTTGGGATAAATTTAGGATTCAATGAGGAATCGACACGTGTTATTTCAGAAAAAAAAGCTCTCCAATAAGAAATGTATGAGTACTTCCTAAGGATAAAGTAGTGTTGTGTCTTGTACCATATGTATTAAATTTTTTATGTTTCTTTTAAGAAAATAAATTTCTTTCCTGTGTAATTCGTTTTTGGGGAAATTCATATGTAATAGGTTTTGTGGCTTTGACGGTCAAGCAGACAAACAAAAAGAGACAAAAGAAAAAGCACTTTGGTGTTTCATTGACTTTAACAGAAGGGGTTATAACTTATAACTTTATAAGTAAATATTAAACCGAACAACAGAGGGTTAGAGTGAAACTAACCCAGCCATCACTGACCAGAAACCAAGAGTTTGTCTTTTAGGAAAACTCAAATATGAGATCACCCATACAATAATAATTTAATAATATATTGACATAGTAAAAAAAATTAAATAATTTTAACACAATTCTTATATATTATATAATATATTAATTAATGATACAAAATCATGCATACAATTATAATATTAAAAAAATTGCCCATATCTCGCATTTTTGCAGCCCAAAAGCAAACCGAATAATAAAATTATCATTTCATTATTTGTATATTTAGAAGTATAAAATATTATGATGTGATATTCTAATATTATTTTTTGCACCCAAAATATTCAAGCCCGGTCCAATTGGCAGAAGAACCTGGCCTAAGTCCAAAGGAATCAAGGATAAAAATTATCTACAACTGGTTCCTCCAAAAAAGTTGAACGTGTAACAGTTTTCCTCCATCATGTATTAGTTTCCTCAAAAAATAAGTGCAGAATGTGAATAGCAGTTGTATGAGAGAAAATAGAGGAAGCAGTTGCAGGACCTGAGTAAACAAGTCAAGTCAGATGCTAATTTGATAAGGTCAGGACATAAGTTAGCTTTAAGTCAGAAGGAAAAATCAGACGCTGATATCAAGTCAGACGTTAAGTTTAGGTCAGAGCTCAAGGATTTGACTGTGGGTCCTGATTCCGATGAGGTTCTGACTTTGATTCTGAGGTGGTCCTGACTCTGACTCTGGGTCCTGATTATGATGAGGTTCAGTATCTGATTCTAACGGTCTGATTCTGACTTTAGGTTCTGAGGTGGTCATGATTCTAAGATTCTAAGGCTTTGACGCAGGCTCTGATGCACGTTAGGTTCTGAGGTCCTGATTACACCCAAAAAATACTTGTGGTTATCGCAGTATAGTTGGGGTATCGATTCCTCAGAGAGATGGTTACAAAGGAACTGAATTACTTAATACGAACGTTACAAATAACTTAATTAAAGAAAATGATTGAATTGGCAGTTTAGATTAAAGATTATGAAAAACACGTAGGAATTATCAATGGAGAAAAGCAGCAAAGCGTCGAGAATCCCTCTTGTATCAAGTACCTATTACTTAATTGAGGGTTTCACTTCACAAACCAATAATCGGAAGATATTTCAATTAAAACATATTACATCCTAAGGTAATCGATGAATTACTTTCTCTATGTTAACAACATACTATGTTATCATTATGACCTATCTAACGTCGATAATATACCCATAGGAAATACTGCAGCAAAAGATTAACTCATAAAACAATAATACCAGTTACAACCGGGTTCCCCAATCACACATAGAAAAAGCATGACTATTCCTATATAAAAAGTAGTAAAACACAATCTCTGGATTATAAATCAAAAGATAATAGAGAATAACAAAATATCAATTGTATTAAACATTAAAGATCGTTCAGAAATAAAAAACATGAATATAAAAAGTTAAGTACAAGAGTTCATCCCTAACTTTGCCTAGAAGATTAGTTCTCTATAGAAAAGAAAATCATAGCTTGAAGGAATCGGAGAGACATCTTGTCTGACTTGAAGCTTCCTCGTTATTCTCTCTCAAATATGTGATTTCAACTCTTTGTTGTGTATTTCTTATTCTCTTTAGGGTTTTGGACGAGCTTGGGTATATATAGTGAAGTCCCGGAGTCCTTGTACATGTAAAACACGACTAAACTAAGTTTATGGGCATCTGCCGGGGCGCCAGAAAGTGGCGTTGCGACACCCAACTCTCGGCCAAGTTGTATGGAGCAATGCTAAGGAGGCGCCGCGGTGCCAGAAAGTGGGCTCCGCGGTGCAAATTGGTTTTTCCGGTTTTACTGATTCTGCGTTTTCGCTATTCACGCATGCTTCCGATGCGTCCGTAATGTCCTAAAACACATACAATTTCTCCAAGATCCATGTTCCATTGCTTCTTAATAACAAAACATAAAATAAACTACAATTAAGATTAAATACTTGATAATAAAGCAGAATTAGTGATGTTCAAAGTACATTTTCATGCACTTATCAAAATCCCCAATTAGCTTATTGCCAGTCCCTATCAATTCAAGCGCAAAAATAAAATGTAAACTAAACTAAATTAAAAAGAAATAAATAAAAACTGTCTAAGCCACTTTCATAGGGATCACGATTGCATTTAGCGTAAGCAATAAGCCATTGAACCCCTAGGTGACCCTAGTGGACGAGTTATAGTCTCGTGAGGGCTTACAGTGACGATACCCACAAACGTCATTCAGAACATATGCAATCATGCAAAAATAAAAAAGGAAATAGTTCCAATAGTTACACATATTATTGTCCTAAAAGAATCCCTAGTAATGAAATCAGAGAACCTTCAAATTACTCAATGCAACTCAAATCTAGTCCTTGAGTAAATCATCTAAGCCAGCCAGACTCACAGTGTGTGTGTGTGTAGAGGTTCATTCACAGCTTGACTTCTAGATAAGCCAACTCAATGATTTCGTTTAAAAATTGGAATCCGATAGGTCAAACCAACCTAGATATCTCAAATGCGCTTTGTAATTGCCTTTCTGTGCTCAGTATGGTATGATTTTTTTCTTCTTTCTTTTTAAACTCTCTTTTTTAAACACGCATACCCTTTAACAAAGCATTTCTCCTCATGGTGGTCCTAACACTCGCCCATGGTTAGCTTCACGCTGATCGGTTATAGGTGCTTTAATTTTTTTTTCAATACTTTCTCTTTTTTTAACCATACCATACATCATAACACTAGCAAATCAAGATAGACATCTAAGCAAACAGTCATTCATCGACATGCAATTTCTTCAACTAGTCACCTCGCCAACTACCTAGGTTTTCACTGCTAAAAACCTATAGTTAAATGTTTAAGAGTCTAACCTAGATCAACTACTCAAGGCATCAGATAAAAGTACATTAAAGAACTTATCGTTTCTAAGATTGCATCATAAAGTAAACAATATTCATCATTAGACTTATGCTTTACTATTAAAGACTAAAAACTAAATTCTTTTTATAACAGATATTATCGCTACATGTGTACACCCCCACACTTAAAACTTGCATTGTCCTCAATGTAAGATAAATATAAAGAAACAGGAGGAAGGAACAACACCACCGTGCATGGAGTTGATCAGGCTCGTGCTGGTGAGACTTTGGTTGTGTGGGCTGTGTAGGTTGCACTAACGCCTGCATACATACTCATGCAAATAATAAACATGCAATTAGCACACAATAAAATAAAACTAAATTAAAGAAAACATCAAAATAAAATTTAAATAAATAAAATAAAATATAGATGCAAGGGTTGCCTCCCTGCTAGTGCTAAGTTTAACGTCTTCAGCCAGACGTAATTCCCCGAGTGGTCATGGTGGCTTCGACTAATGATTAAGACATGAAACAAAATTTTTGACTGGTTGTCATAATTTATCCATGGATCCCCCAGGGTCTACTGATGGTCGAAATTTTAGGCTGCACATATGGAAAAATTGGCTCAACCTCATTTTTAAATTTCCAGGGATCATCTTCAAGTGAGCATTAACTCCCCCAAGGTCTTCCGAATCGTAGTGTATTGGGTGTGCTGTCAAGATGGAAGTATCACTTCAGTCATATGGAGATGATGATCACGCATGGATACATAACTAGTACTTTCAAATGTTGCGGCTATCGGGATAGTATGACTAGGTCATGATTATCCAATTAAAGAGACTAGTTCCTAGTGATTCGATATATGCTTCGTATGAGGCAGACACAATTCCAGCCTCAGGCCTCGCATATGACATCCAATACTGGATCGTAATACGCAATACATAATATATTATGCCTGATATAGATTATATATTCTTTGTTGAATATTTCTGGAGAATTAGGTAGGCACGGTGCTTTGATAGAAGCCAACCATGTCTTGTAAATCAGTAAGAACGTGGTACCGGGTATGCACGTGTTCGGATAGTCCGACAACCGGATTTACTGCCAACATATCCAGGGATCTCTTGGGTCGCTTCCCAAAGATTCACCGATGACATTTGACTCGAACAGAATTAATCTGGGATTAATTATGAGAGAGAAAATTAATTTAGGATTAATTGTGACAAGAATTTATCTGGGATAAAATTCGAATAGAAGAGAGAACGCGGTTAATTTGGAATTAATTGATTAAATAATATATTGGATATATTAATTGAAATTGGATTTCAAAGTGGAATTACAGTCATGGGGTTCTATTACAAGAAATCAGATGCATAAGGAATTACAGTAACAGATCTCAATAGTTCGGTATCATGTGTATGTCATATTTTAATTAAGAAGGCACCAGAATCATAGAAGAAAGCAACAAATTCAAGTACCACCTATTTCTTATTCGACGTGACCAAGATTGAGGAAATCATTGACTTCCACCTGAATGAGTAGTTCCTGACTCCACTTTCTGATCATAAAATTCCTACCAAAGAGGAGCTCAAAGGAAACAAGTATTGTAAGTATCATAACACTTACATTATGGGAAGGGTAATGTGAAGGATCTGGGTTCCAAATGAGTATTTCGTGCAGGAAGGTAAAGCAAGATTAAGCTCTAGGAAGGAGACCGTGATCAAAACTTGGTCTCCTTCAAGAACCAAGTCGCTTCCCCTATCTTATTTCAAGAGAAGACAGTCAGGATTTATGGCCCCTCCAATGGTCAGGTCAGGAAACCAGTGGTACAAGGTGGAGTATAAAAAATTTCCTGAAAAGCTCTTCTGAACCCAAAAGATGAGGTTTTTAGTCAGAAGGCAGCTTTGAGGAGGAATGAGGAGGTGCAGGAGCCCATGAAGGAAAAGTCTAACTTCTTTTGGAAATCTACTAAAGACCATAAATCGGTGGGCAGCTTGGATGATCTACTGAAGGAAAGTGTACATATAACACTTTTATGGTATGGTGATATTGGAGAAGCCCTCAGAAGAGCTAACAAAGCATATCAAGCCCTTGTATATTAAGGCCCATGAGAATGAAATGCCAATATCCAAGGTACTGATTGATAATGGGTCAATTTTGAATGTGATGCATTCCAGAATGCTGTTAACGTTGGGAAAGTCAGAGGATGATCCAATTTCAACAGAAATTTTCGTGGCAGCTTTTACATGAGAGGTAACTAGGACATTGGGAGTACTGCCAGTAGAACTTATTATTGTTAGTAAAACTTTACTCTCTGCATTCTTTATTGTGAATTCTTCTGCTAGTTATCAAGCCCTCATTGGAAGAGACTGGATTCATGCCAATTGATATGTGTCATCCTCCCTACACCAATTCCTCTTATCGTGGAAAAGAGACGAAGTGGAAGTAGTATGGGCTGATGAGATGCCTTTCCAAACGCATATTGACTCAAAAGATGCCTTGTACTATGAAGAGGATTTGGGTCTTGTTTAATTTATTGGAAAAACAAGCTTGGAGGATCTAGGAGCATGACAGTCAGCAAGCAAGAAGCTAACAAGAATCAGTGTAGAGAGTCGTCTGCTATTGTGCTCTTTTGGCAGTAGCAGGAGCCAATCATCACGGAGGTTGATGACTAATTTCACTAAAGAGGAATATGTGGTGGTTGTAACCACAATATCAAAGGCAAGTGTGCAGCAGATCTTGGACAAGATAATAATGGAGGAATTTCAGGAAGCCTACGAAGTAGAAGTAATTTTTGAAGAGGAACCAGAGGAAGAAGTGGAGAAAATTCAATTGCAGGACTTGGATCCAACTCCACAAAAAATAAAAGACAATAAAACAGAAGTGTTGGATCCTCGGGAAGAAATTATCCTTGGGACTCCAGAAAATCCAAGATTGGTGTATGTCAATGAGCTCCTCCAAAATGACCTTAAAATTAAAATTGTTGCAGTTTTGCAGGAGTATAAAGACTTTTTCGCCTAGAGTTATGAGGAAATATTAGGCCTTAGCAGGGGTTTTTTCGAACACCATCTCCCAATCAAACCAGACTTCAATCTGCAGAAACCAATTTCCCGCGCGACGAAAGTGTCTTAAACACTTGGAATCGACCTTGAAATTTTTTCATACTCTTTCCCTCTATAAAGCCGAAAGAAATAGTCCCAAATTTTTCAATATGTCTGTTGGACTTCCATTTTGCACGCACGGCTTGGCTACTTTTGTTTTCAGGTTGCCCACGTTCAGTTTGTTCAATTGCATGCCTGAGCTGATATAAATTTTTGTACCACATGCATTGTGTTTTGCAATATCAAAATCCAATTTTGCTTCTTGCTCTTTCATGGACTTTAAGCTTCTTCAATGTGCATGTTGGTTTTTTGAAGTTTTCCTTTCCAATTTGGTTGCATGAGACACAACATACATGTCAAGCATGCTTCTCCAAATTGGCCACGTTGATTTTGCCTCCATGCGTGAGCTGCTTGCTTCGATTTTGCTTCTTCAATAGTGATGTCGTGAGATATGTTGAAAGCATCGGGTCTACCACTCGATCTTCCGTGTTATAACTCACAATCAATAATCTCTGGGAGTGAACTCGAATTAACTCACTTGAAAAAAAAAAATTTCCTCAATTTTCTTTCACTTCTATATTTTCAATTTCATTGAACTTGTGAAAGTGGCTAGGGTTCATGTTTCCAAGAGAAACACTTTATATTTATATTTAGGGTTTATATTAAAATTATGCTTGTACAAAATTAACCATAATTCTAATATAAACACTAATTTTTGGCTAAGGGCCTTTTTGTATCAATAAAATTATTAATTTTAAAAATTAAATATCATATCAAATATCATATAATTTGAAATTAAAATTTAAAATGTAACTTATATCATGATATAAATTACATTTTTGATTTTGAATTATATCAAATTTAATTCAAAAATCAAATCTTATATTAAATGATTATATAATAATCATTAATATAAAAAATATATATATTAAACATTTTAATATATAGTTACAAAGTGTGACATTATATAATTATTAATCAAATTAATAATTATGTCATTAAATAATTTTTAATTATTTAATATTTTTCAAGTGAGTTCATAATTGGACTATCCAATTATTCCATGGATTTTTATAGTGTAACAAGCTAATACGGGGACCAAGTGGACCTAAAACTTCGAGCTCCAACAATGTCGTTATATTAATTAAAACTCTTTAATCAAATATTTTGAATTATTAACTTTAAGTTATTCCACTAAAAACCCAAAGATGAACTCTCCTTACTACAAATATATTTTATAGCGAAACTTGTTGATGTCCACCGATATAATCACTGCATACAGATTGACCCTTCACGAGTATCTCATAATTAGAGTCAAGTTATCATGTCTGTTATAACCCTCTAATTATTTTGTGCAATAAGTATAATTTATTCTCTAATGAACGATTTATTCATAATTATTATGAATATTAATCTTTCTATTCGTAATATAAAGACTTGAGTGCTCTAACCGTTCAAATACCAAATCAACCCTTAAGGAAGATGCTCATCTACTTCTCGCAAGAATGAGTGGACTCCATATATATGTTAAACGTCCACAGCCATAAACCAAACCATGTCCCCAAAATACGTAGCTATTGGTCAAAGTTTCTTCACCAACCTCACATTTGTAATTCAAAGGACATAGCCTACTATGCAGGAGTTCGTAGTACACTCAGGATTCAGATTAATCCATATATGACCATTTAGTAGGCTGAAATGAATTTATTTATTTAACAGATATTATAAGAAATTCATTTTTGTTTGGATTTTGTCTTATATGATCGCATCATATAAGGTGCCTCCATTCCCATGTCACCACATGAACGAACCCATATCAAAGTCGTCATATAATATGAAATGGACCGTAACTATAGATAAACCACAAACAAAATGTCTGTCTTTGTTTGCTCTGTACGGACTATTGAGGATTACTAATTTCAGACTTAAATCATATTGTTTATAACACTTATACACTAAGTCTGAAAGTACATTGAGTATCCAAAGACATACATGATAATTTATAATATACGACTTTAAAATCATCATTTTAATAACTGAATAACTATATCATTTATTATTTAAAATAAAATATCATTTACATATTACATTATACTGTAGGGCATATATCCCAACACCTTCCATATCGCCAGCCTCCAAGAAGAATGTCAAATAAGGTGGAGCTCAAAGTAAAGGAAGAGATTGAGAAGCTACTGAAGGCTGGTTTCATCAGGCTAACCAGGTACTCCCAGTGGCTGGCAAATATATTTACGGTAGTGAAAAATAATGGGAAATTGAGAGTGTGTATTGACTTTAGAGACTTAAATATCGTCACTCGTAAGGATGTTTATGTAATGCCAATTGTTGATAATTTAATTGATGCTACTGTAAAACACGCTCTTTTGTCTTTTATAAATGGTTTCTCTAGCTATAATAAGATTTTTACTGCAAATGAGGATAATTTTAGACTGCTTTTAGGTTTTCTGGTTCAATTGGCACCTTTGAGTGGGTGGTCATGTTTTTCAGGCTTAAAATTATTAGAGCCACCTACCAGAGGGCAATGAATGATATCTTTCATGACATGATTTGTCTTTTTTAGAAGTGTACATAGATGATATTGTTGTGAAATTTAAGAGAGAAATTGATCATGTGGACCACTTGAGGAAAAACTTTGAAAGAAAGAGGAAACATAAGCTTAAACTCAACCCTCTCAAATGCGTGTTTTCATGAAACTTTTTGGGATTTATGGTTCACGAGAGAGGAATCGAGATCGACAAGAAAGAGGCGAAAGAAATTGTGGAAGCTCAACCCCCTCGAAGCAAGAAGGAGTTACAACGGTTATTAGGACAAGTGAATTATGTGAGGAGGTTCGCTGTAAATATTGCAGGAAAGGCCAAGGAATTTTCGGACCTACTAAAGCTGAAAAGTGAGTAGGACTTCAGGTGGGAGGAGAAGCATCAACATGCCTTCAAGAAGATAAAAGAAAATTTGGTTAAGCCTTTTGAAATTGTATCATCTAGGGATGTAATTCTGATGAGTGGTAAATAGATCACTATTTTCCACTTCTTTAACTTAATATTTGTATAGTTTCTTGAGTTTTGTGAATATTTTGATGTGTTTTGTGTTATTTTGTAGATAAATAAAATAATAGGACTCTCTGGAGGCAATTCGGGGCCAAAACAGTGGAAAACGGACAAAAATGGCAAAAATGTAAATTTCATGCTAAAATGCGCCGTGTTGTTAAAATGCGTCGTTTTGCTAAAATATGTCATGCTAAAATGCACCGTCTGCTAACATGCACCGAATATGCTAACGTGCGCTGAATCTGCTAACGTGCGCCAGACACGTGTCAACATCACATGAAATCCGCTAACATGCGTCGTGTTATGTGTCACCATCACATGCTGCCGACACTCGTCATTGAGACACGTCATTACTTATGTCATGCCGACGTCAGCGTCACGACGTGAACACTCTTGAGCGTCGCGACGCCGAGCAAATAATTGAGTTAATCATTCAACCGATGCCACGTGTCCTCATCTCCAGAAGCCGATTGCCACGCGTCCAAGATCAACAGCACATCGCGACGCGTGAAGACAAATTTTTTTTTATAAATAGAGGCCGAAATTTCATATGGAATTCATACTTTCTTCTAAGGAATTCCTTAAGAATACTAAGAAGATTGTATCTTGTTTGTTTATTTACAACTTTCAGTATTTAATTTTCGCATTAGCACTTTCTTTTATTTACTTTTCAATCTTTACTTTTTGTATTTAACTTCATTTATTTTTACGCAATAGTACTTTCCTTTCTTTACTCTTCATTTTTTACTTTTCAGTAATGAGGAGGTAACTTCCCCTGCTGGGGTGAAAGGTAAAGCTTTTATTACTAATATTTAGATTAATCTCCCTTAATTATAATATATAAACTATTTAAAACTTGACTTAATGAGGATACCGCATTTATGGTGGGTTGGACTTAATTATAAATTAGTTTTAACCTGACTAAACTGGATACCGCATGTATGGTCGGTTTGAATTAATTATTAATTTGACTTAATCAGGATACCGCCTATATCGGTTGGTATTATCACGCAAAGTTAATATATTATAATAAGGGAGATATCTAAAATAGAAGTAATAAAAGTGGATCCTCTAACCCCAGTATTTTCTTTTATTGTACTTTTACATTTTTAATTTCCAGCATTTACTTTATTTAATTTCCAGCATTTACTTCCAGCATTTACTTTATTTAATTTCTAGCATTTACTTTATGTCTTTTATTTTATTTAAGTTTTTAATAGCCTTAGATATGTGTGGTAACTAAACCCGTTATCTGGGGTTGTGATGAATTCCAATATCACTGGTTTATAAGAGGTTATTTTACGGTTTGGGAAATATAAAGGTTTATTTATTGAGCCTTAGTCTTAATGCTTATTGTTAACTGGCCATTAATAAGATTGATCTGGTAAACTTAAAATGAACTTGGAAAAGAGATTTTAGGTTTAAGACCCTAGACTCAATAGCCTACGATATTCCTTGAGGATAGATAACCCTTTAACAGATTTCCTTACATGATAGAAATATACATGTCGGGCGGGGTAGCCTTAATTGGAACTTAATCTTAATGAATTCAGGTAACTTGGTAGACATATGAATATAATTAATTGGGTTACACTGAGTATTTGTATCTGACCATCGGAAGAGGCTTTTGCATATTTTTGTGTTCCAGGTTAATAAACCGATATATTACGCAAATGTAAGATAACCACTTTATCTTTAAAAGATATTGGAATGATTCACAACCCTATATAGTTTAATAATATTGGATTTGCCTTTAATTTACTTTCGCGCTATTTTATTTACTTGTTTTAAGTTTAAAGTCACCATCCAATCAAACAATCAATTTATTAGATACTCATAAAAGTTTAGCTTCATAAATTAATAACTTAGGTATTAAGTCCTCGTGGGATCGATACTTTTTATACTACTTGAACGATACATGTGCTTGCGTTATACGCATGTGATTACGCACCGGTAAAGTTTTTGGCATCGTTGCCGGGGACTTATTTATCTTTCACTATTAATTTTAGGGTTAGATATCTTTACCTGTATCTAATTTCTTTTTACTTATTTTTTTTGTTTTCTTGTGTTTTAGGTTCTCAGACACTACATGAGAAAACCAGAAGCTTTGAAATTCGACCTCTTGACCCATAAATTGAAAGAACCATCAGACAGTTGAGAAGGGAAAGACGAGAAAGCCAAGAAGCACTGATCAATATGGAACCTGAACTTTTGGAGGTTGCACCACCGATTCCCATTCGAGACATAACCATTCTGGTGGTTGATGGCTTCATTTCCTGTATTGTACTTCCTCTCTTACCCGCAAATACGTGTGACATCAAAACATGCATTCAGATGATTCAGCAGTCAGTTCAGTTTGAGGGAATGCAACTGAAGATCCTAATGCCCACATCAGCAACTTCCTGGAAGTTTGCGGCACTTTCAACTACAACGGAGGAGTTGAAGAAGCAATGAGACTGCGTGTTTTTCCATATTCCTTGAAAGACAGAGCTAAGGCTTGGATACATTCACTACCAGCAGGTTCCATCACAACTTAGAATAATCTGCCATAAAATTTCTTGCAAAGTACTTTCCACCAGCCAGAACTGCAAAACTGAGGAATGACATCACATCCTTTGTGCAACATGACTCGAAATCTCCTTGCGAAGCTTGGGAAAGGTACAAAAATTTTCTCAGAAAATGTCCCCACCATGAGATTGCAAAGTGGCTACAAGTCCAAACTTTCTATAATGGACTTTCTGGAATAATGAGAACCACAATTGATGCTGTTGCTGGTGGAGCTTTAATGGAAAAAAGAGAAGATCAGGCCTATGACTTAATTGAAGAAATGGCCAACAACAATTCATTATGGCCAATAGAAAAGAGCATGATCCAAAGAATTACTGGAATTTATTAAGTTGGAGCCAACACAGCAGTGAATGCCAAGCTGGATCAGATATGCAAATTCATGGAAACTCTCAGCATGTAAAGCAATATTGGATCCACAAGTTCACCATATGGAGGAGCACCAGAGATAAACCAACATGAAGAGACGGTGAATTATGTCAACAATTTCAACAGACATGGGAACAATCAATATTTCAACACCTACAACCCATGATGGAGGAATCATCCCAATTTCGCATGGAGTAACAATTCAAGGAAAAAGAACTATCCACCACCCGGATTCCAACAACAAAACAAAGGCCAATAGCATGAAAAAGAACCAGAAATAGCAGAAGTGCTAGCTCAGTTAAAAAAATATGATGCTATGTTTCAAAGTCAATCTGCGTCTATGAAGGCACTGGAAAACCAAATTGGACAACTGGCCAATTCTCAGAGTTACAGACCGCAAGGTACTATTCCTAGCAACACATAACCAAATCCAAGGAACATGAGAAAGAAGCAATGTCATGCCATCATTTTAAAAATCGGTACAGAAATCAACAAAGATGTTGGAATCAAGGCATCCATTGAAGAAGTTCCAAAAGAAGGCAGCGAAGCAGTTCCACAGATGGAGGAAAAAGAAGCAAAGGAAAAATATCAAGAAAGCATTCCACCTCCACATTTTCCACATCGTCTACAGAAAAACAAACTGGACAAGCAGTTTGCTTGATTCTTAGAGGTATTCAAAAAGCTGCATATCAACATTCCATTTGCAGAAGCGTTGGAACAAATGCCTAGCTATGTCAAATTCATGAAAGACATTCTTTCACGAAAGAGAAGATTATGAGAATACGAGACAATAGCATTAACAGAAGAATGCAGCGCTATCATCCAGAGGAAGCTTCCCCCAAAGTTGAAGGATCCTGGCAGTTTCACCATCGGTAGGGCTTTGTGTGATCTAGGTGTTAAGGTTGGTGCTCTAAGCGCCAATTTTATTATGTATTTCCTTGTAAATACTTATGTAACATTTTATTATGAATAAAATGAACAGTTTCTTTTATATAACTTCTTCTTTAATATGGTAAAGACGTAACCAACCTTAGAATGATTAGTTATGATACTGTTGCAAAAGCGTCGCAACTGACATTGAGTTTTATCATGACTTTGTCATTCTTAGACTGTTCCCGATCAAGGTTTACACTACTTGGTCAGTAAAGTAAACCCGTTGAGACTGGTGCATGTCGTATATTAGAATCTTGGATTTCGATGGGTTTTCAGTAAACCGTGAGTCTTAGAGACTCGTATAGACGTGTAGGTGTTTATAGCGGATAAACATTGAACTACTCACCGAAGATTCTTAATGGATGGTACACCAACGTCGATAAGAATCTTCTCGAGTTGAGTGAGCATAGTGATTATTTGACTTGAGATACCACTGTGGATATCTGAATTATCCTCCACACATAGATGACAGTCACGTCACTGATCTATTTAGATCAGACCTTCATCTGTTTGTTGGGTGTCGATTGATGGTCAGGATAT